>VACF01002552.1:0-112669 GCA_006891605.1 Pleurozium schreberi | reverse complement strand
CTTAGTGTGCTCTTGTAAACGGCGTTAGAAACACAAAATTAGTGGCACTTCTTTCACCTTGGGGCATGATGACTAAAGGACTCTTGTCAAACTTGTGAAGGCACTCCAAACCATCACAGACGTTCTTCCAGATTTAAAAGTAGGTGCTAGACAATTCCATGCATATATCTCTTATATACTTTCTATCCTACTCTAATTGATTGAGAGTTCTTTCCAATCTTGAAAGATGACTCATTAGTCCAAATAACTTTGCTCCAATCTTCTTTTCTCTAATGCAAGTATTTGTGAGCAAATGCTAATTTTTTTGTGTGTTTTGTACTAAGATAGGGTTTTATTGGAGCAATGCAAGGTGATTGCAAGAAATACTCGTACTATTTTGATGTCACATGTTGCGTGTTGATCTATTTTTTGGCCATAACTTTTGTGTTTTGGCTCCAAATGACTCAAGCTTTGTTGGAAAAGTATTCTTGATTGTTATACACCTTGCCTAATTTTTTTTTTCCTAATTTAAAAAAATATTTTACTTTTCAAAAAATAGATGCCCATTGAATGCCATAGTGCCACACTTGCTAATTTGGAGTTTTTTTGAGCAAAGTAGCGGCCAAAGAACCAAATTTGAAGCTAAATTTTGGAGAACATGATCTTCTAGTAGACATGTAGATAATGGCCAAAGAAAATTTTAAAATAATTAACTTTATGTGGTGTAGAAGTCTACAAAGTGATCTTCTTTCTGCTTGCATTTTGAAGCAAATCAAGTATCATTTCGGTGATTTTTTTGGTGAATGACCATCTTCATAGAGATAATAAAAATGGCCATCTTTTATTTCCCTTAAAAATTGTTTTTTGTATTTTTCAAAAATTATAATGTCGAAGTACCTATTTTCTTGAGATTTTGCACTTTTCTACTTGTCCAACTTAGAGAAATTTTCTATGCTTTTCCTACCTATGTATCTTAGTTTTTTTTAAAGATATATACATTGTGTACATTTTTCAAATTTTTTCAAAATAAATTTTTGAATTTTAAATCACTCTAGGGAAAAACCAACTTTACAATACTTCTAAAAACGCAACAAATAGTGCAAGTGTTTCTTGCCATCACCCTGAGATTCCCCAAACCACTTCCAAATTGTTACGTGATTTTGAATTACACATGTACATATTTATTTATTGTATTTTTCAATCGTACTTTATTGCAATTGATTCTAAGGCAAATTCTAGTTAGTCTAAAGTCTTTTCATTTTCAAGTTTGTAAAAGCATAAGGTAGATACTACAACCAGTAGCACAGCTGACCTAAAAGTGCCATCTACAGTCCGTGTACATTTCCAAAATCAGTCATGTACAAAGATTGTAGATGGTGCTTTCAGAAGCAAACTTTGATCCTTAATAACTTTTGCATACCGTATCCAAATGCTGCGTTTTTTGGTGCATTGGACTATGCTTTCATTTCCCATCAAGACTAAGCTCATATGAAAATTTGGACGACTTAACAATAGTAACTAGGTGTAGAACCAATAAGTGGCACTGTTAGGTGTACCTACCTCATACTGTGAAGTAAGTTCAAGGATTTTTGTTTTTGGTTGAATCTGCCACTGTTAGTATTGTTCTAACTTACAGCTTTGCTGACAGGCACCCTGCTCGTGCTGAGCAGCAGGACAACAACGACGAAGCTTTCCTGGCCAGTTTGTAGAAACATTTTGAACCAAAGTGATTATGAACATCAAAATTCAATATGTGCTGGGAATTTTGCAGAGTGTTACTTGAATTGGATAGAATCTGGTCAATTGCAATAGATATTCTATAATTTCTAGAGTTTGTGCGGTATCTCCTTGCGCACATACTCCCGGGATCTTTTATTCTGGATGTCAATTTGTTGCATTCAATCTTTTGGGGCATGCAGTTCCAAAGAGCATTTTGCAGTGAAATATTCTAAAAACCATACCTACCCACAAACTAAATCTCCTCATAACTTTTAGCTCACAAATCTCAATGGAATGATTAAGAGCTTTCCAATTATATATAATTGTAAAGAACCAATTTTAGATTTTTATTTTTTTAAAAGTGATTTTTAAAGAAGTATTTTGGGCTGCCAGGGCTGCCCAAAGTTCAAAGAAAATCACATATCATGGAATAACTTTTTAACAGTGTACTCAAATATTATGAAAATTGTTGGGCCTTAAAGCTACTCCTCGGACACATGTTTTGTGAAAATTTCAAAGAAAAATAATGAAAACTCCTTTTGTAGTGATTTGCCCAAAATTGCTATGTTGCCAAAAAACGCAGTTTGGTCCTTTAGGGGTTAAAAAAAATTAATTGGGGTTGTTCACATTCACCTGTAATGCACATTATTTTGCTCACTATCCACCCAAAAGACAAATGTATTGTATAGGTGCTTAGGACTCATTGAACATCATGCATACTCAATATAATTGAACATAATTTTTTTAGTCTTTTTTATGGTTGCGATTGCCATCTATAATATCAAAGTTGGAGGTCATCTTTGGCACATTTTTGCTGGATAATTGATCAACATTAGAAAAGATGGTTGGTAGCTTATTTTTTATTTTTAAATTGTTTGAGAATTATTCAATATGTTTTCTTAATTTTTGGCAACCCTTTAAATAATTTTAAAAGTCATATAAAGATTTCTTCATTGCATACCATATAAAAGTGCTAATCATGGATTTTAATAAACTCAATTTTTTTTGTAATGGCAATAAAGAATAGTGATAATTTGATATCAGTATACAATATTAGCCACCAAAAATGGTTGCATTCAATTACGGTATTGAAAGCAACTGTTTTTGGTGGCTTATATACTAYATCAATATCCTTTACCACCACCATGAAAAGTATTGAGTTCATTGAAAGTTGTTTTCTTTAGGTGAGGCAAGTCCTACATATGGTTTTATTTTTGTAGTAGAAATTTTCTTTGTAGTGAGTGTTGTGTAAGCAATTTTGTTGCAAAAGTTTATTTTGAGAAGATGGCAAAACAGAAAGTGTTGAGTGACATCTTCATGTCTAATAAAAAAAGTAGAGAAGGAAGATAGAGTGGAGTGTCAATTCATCAAGTTGAATGCAGATTTAGAGAGAGAAGCAACTTTGAAAGTGGAAAAGTTGAATGGGTCTGTAGAATGTCCACAGAAAGTAATTGAGGCAACTCTTCTCACACCCAAAGAAAAAAAAAATGTTCAACCATTCAAATTGTTTTTTTCCTTCACTTTGAATCCAATTTATAGAATTGTTAAGCAACACAGAAACTTGATTGTTGCACTTAGGTATTTACAAACCAAGCACAAGAATCCAGGAGAGAATAGAAGTCTCTGAGAAGTTATCAAGTTTTTTTTTGTATGAGTGGTTTAGTCTTGTAGGAGAACTTAAGGAATAAACAACCTCTCCAGCTTCTAGCAAAAGAATTCTAACATCCCTCGGGATTTTTGTTAGATCTAGAACCATAACCCAGATGATCCGGCCTAAGCGTTGCTTGCAAGTAATCTCTCACTTCTCGATTTCAACAACCTCCTCGATYAGAGAGGCTAGACATGAGAGCCAAATATCCAACTGAAGTACCAAGTTCAAATCCGGAAATTGAACCCTAACTACAGTATCCTTCTATAGATCCAAAGGCGGCACCTTTGAATCGAAGCCCTCCGACTAGGAAAACAGCCAAATTGTTTTCCCTTCCAAGTTCAATTTGTCTAACTAAATACAACGTTGTGCCGCATCTTCGTGTTTGAAACCAACCCTAAAAAAMCCATGAGATAGCAACTATATCAATTCGAACTGGTCCTGCAGATTATTGCTCAGACATTTCTTCAAGGCTACAAATCCTGGAGAACTGCCCAAAATTTTGCCCAGACGCCTARTACTAACTTTTTGTTAAGTTCCTTTCTAATCAAAACAATCTCTTTCAATTGCTCCTAAACCCAACACCCGACTGTTGTTGTTCCAACCTAGGGTTTTTTGAGCGATAATCCTAATGGCCTAATTGTTGCACAAATGCCGATCATTTTCAATATCCATATTGTGTTTTCATATCCGTATCATATTTCAATATCCGTACCATGTTGTATTTCTAATATGCATATCCATATCAAATTTCTGAAATTAGCTGAAATTCAAATGTATGGCTGGATCTGAAATCTGAAAATGAATTTGAAATTCAGATCTACGGTAGGGGGTGGAGGTGGGATTTTTTTGAACACAATTGACAGCTCTTGCTGTGTCTTGAGGCAGAAGGAGGCCAAACCACATGTGAGTGTGATCACAAGAGATAGTAACTCACATTCTTGAAGCTTTTGTTACGAAAATGTTACAAAAACTTCACAGCTGAGACGTTCTCAAGATTGTACACAAAGAGATTCTGGAAGGTACAGGAGCATCTCAACTACTCAAGAATGTTCTGTAAACTCACTTGAATCTAACATGAATGTCCCAAGTTTAAAAAAAGGCTTAAGCATATTTCACTGCAAAATGCTCTTTGGAACTGCATGCTCCAAAAGATTGAATGCAACAAATTGACATCCAGAATAAAAGATCCCGGGAGTATGTGCGCAAGGAGATACCGCACAAACTCTAGAAATTATAGAATATCTATTGCAATTGACCAGATTCTATCCAATTCAAGTAACACTCTGCAAAATTCCCAGCACATATTGAATTTTGATGTTCATAATCACTTTGGTTCAAAAATCAGAGCAGACCCCAACCATAAATTATACTTAAAGCATTGCCACTGCAGCAGAGGCAAGCAATACCAGTTCCGACARACCCAAAACATGAGGCGTAAATAATACACGAATATTCTTATTTTCTCATTGGACCCCAACAATGCTGGTGAATAATGTAATGGTGCCTCAAAGAACACTTACTTCTTCTGGGCATGTAAACTAGTATGTGCCATACATGATGCTTGAAACATGCCTCAGTGTTAAAATCAAGAGATCTTCAATCTTTCTTACCATTGCTGTCTATTAAAGCAATCACTGTTGCTCTAATAGACCCGTGACATGCTTAATATTCTATCTTCCACAAAAAAATATGTATAGACTACTTTGCAAATTAGTTTCAGGTTTCATTGAAATCATAATCATAATCATCTACCAACTACACTTGTTTTCACAAACTAAGATATTCAAAACAATTTAAAGCCTCATTATTCAAAGCTATCATCACAACTAAACATGAAGGATACCAAATTTCACACCACAAGGAAAAAAGACCGGATAGCATTAGAATATGGAATGGCTGAAGAATGAGAGCAGTTTATACCTTACAATCTGGGTTAGTTGTTGCAAACTGCCCCAACAATAGAGCAACCTGACTTTTGTAGTACCTTGAATTGTCATAGAAACACACACATTAGTTAAACTTAGAGAGTATACCTCCAGTTGATTCATATTAATTAGTATTCTACACAAACTCATACCAATAATTATTCATTAATAACAAAAAAAATTAGAAGATGGATAAGAGAAGAAGCCAATATGTGAGAAAAATGCACAAATTCTACTGTGTTTTCTTTGATTGCCAATATCCATTGATGATGCTAGGAGTCAATGTGATTCTTTAATAAGTTAACATCCTCACATAAACCTACGACTTGCACATGCAAGTGGGAAAACAACCTTCAGAATATGAGACATCATGAACTTGCCAAAATGAAAGTGAGGGTTTGAACCTTCACCAATATAATAGGATTCGAGAAGCATCAAAGACGCCCCTAAAGAACTAACTGACCAATGTTGAAGAAAAAATGTTCCTAGGTGTCTTCCACATCCCTAGTTATACACCGATGTGCACAAAACACAGAAAACCACTGCAATCAGTTGGAAGTCTACAAATTGTTGGCAATCACGCACCTCAAGAGCATCCAAATGTTGATTATCACCATTGACGAATTTYGACCACAACTTTTTGTTATGTTGGCAACCCGAACAAGAAAAAAATTAAAAAAAAGAAAATAAGGAACCGAGTATGCTCGAAGATAAATAAATCAAAATACCCTTCACATAAAATAGCCGTGTTACATAAGTTTGATCAGTCCTACGACATAATTAAAAACCACTGAGAGTGAAGACGAACCTGCCAACCAATGTTTCAAGGTGATGATGCAACTACAATCGGTACTTATTGAAGTAAGAATTCAATTCATCTTTATCCAAAATCATAGGGCAAAATCCCACAAAACCTATTAGTGTCATTATCATAACAAGCGTCCATATATCCATTCTCTTCGCAATCTCCATACTGGAACATGTGTCTCCCAAATAGAAAGCCTTCTTACCACTATCTCAACAAAAAAGAAAATGCATCCAAACTAGCAGAGGTATGGATGCAATATGATAAAGAAAAAGTACACGACATGGAAGTCATCTAGAACTTTCAAAAACAGAGGAAGGCGTCGAGGCATACCTTAGCAATCTTCACAAGCTGATTGAAATTGTCATAATTGTAGAGGAATGACTCCTTGCAAAGACTCCACAATTCAGAAAATCATGGACTACTAAACGCAAAATAGATTGTAAGAGGAAGACTCCAGAGGTGGACATGGACAATAATTTTGGCTTACTGAACATAAATTCCAAGCT
The DNA here is from genome assembly GCA_006891605.1 of Pleurozium schreberi. Taxonomy (NCBI): domain Eukaryota; kingdom Viridiplantae; phylum Streptophyta; class Bryopsida; order Hypnales; family Hylocomiaceae; genus Pleurozium; species Pleurozium schreberi. The sequence goes on along the minus strand of VACF01002552.1, from coordinate 106,081 downwards.
CCACATGTCTAGAGAGTAGTCATAGTCTTGAAGATCGACGAGAAATTGAAGCGCTTTGAAGGAAAACGCAAGCACAAACTTGCAATCACAAACATTCAAACATGATCCTAGTTCAATCAGCAAAGACAATCAAATACCTATCTCTGAGCACCTATACCTAATCCTTAGAAAACACAAGAAATGATTATCTCTGAGCTCCTACACCTAATCTTCAACAAACACAAGAAAATACTTACGTCCTGTGGGCAAAGCTGCAAGACGTTACAACGTACACAGGGAACGTGAACATCTGTACATGAGCATCTAACCCTAAGTCTAGAACGCCAAACGCTAAGACTTGAGCATCTTGGATCGTTGCACCTTAGATCGTCCGCCAAAGATCAACGACTGACTGTTGCTTTCATATTGTGAAATTCTTCAATGAAATTACTGGGAGGGACCGCCGTACAATATTGACCACAAATGACGTGCTTTTCAGACATGCTTTGACCGATCAACGTTTTGCACTATGCTAGACTCTTTTATGGTCAATAATGTGACCTTCTAGCACTGYGGATCACATTTCAGCAATTTTGTATTGAACTCCCATACTTAAAATCACCCTTTCTCTTGTAGTGATATGAGGTAGGTACACCTAACAGTGCCACTTATTGGTTCTACACTTAGTTACTATTGTTAAGTTGTTCATATTTTCATATAAGCTTAGTCTTGTTGGGAAATGAAACCACAGTCCAACGCACCAAAAAACGCAGCATTTGGATACGGTATGCAAAAGATATTAAGGGTCAAAGTTTGTTTCTGAAAGCGCCATCTACTGTACATGACTGATTTTGGAAATGTACATGGGCTGTAGATGACGCTTTCAAGTCAATTGTGCTTGTAGGTGTAGTATTCACCTTGTGTTTTTATAAACTTGAAAATGAAAAGACTTTAGACTGACTAGAATTTTCCTTAGAATCAATTGCAGTTAAGTATGATTGATAACATACAATAAATAAATATATACATGTGTAATTCAAAATCATACAACAATTTGGAAGTGGTTTGGGGAACCGCAGGGTGATGGTAAGAAACACTTGCACTATTTTGTTGCGTTTTTAGAAGTATTGAAAAGTTGGTTTTTTCCTAGAGTTTTAAATTCAGAAATTCATTTTGAAAAAATTTGAAAAATGTACACAATGTATATATCTTTAAGAAGACTAAGATACTTAGGTAGGAAAAGCATAGAAAATTTCTCTAAGTTGGACAAGTAGAAAAGTGCAAAATCTCAAGAAAATAGGTACTTCGACATTATAATTTTTGAAAAATACAAAAAACAATTTTTAAGGAATCAAAATAAAAGATGGCCGTTTTTAATATCTCTATGGAGATGGTCATTCACCAAAAAAATCACCGAAATAATATTTGATTTGCTTCAAAATGCAAGCAGAAAGAAGATCACTTTGTAGACTTCCACACCACATAAAATTAATTATTTTAAAAATTTCTTTGGCCATTATCTACATGTCTACTAGAAGATCATGTTCTTCAAAATTCAGCTTCAAATTTGGTTCTTTGGCCGCTACTTTGCTCAAAAAAACTCCAAATTAGCAAGTGTGACCTTCAATGGGCCTCTATTTTTTTTTAAATAAAATGTTTTTTTTAAATTAGAAAAAAAAAATTAGGCGGGATGTATAACAGTCAAGAATACTTTTCCAACAAAGCTTGAGTCATTTGGAGCCAAAACACAAAAGTTATGGCCAAAAAATAGATCAACACGCAACATGTGACATCAAAATAGTACGAGTATTTCTTGCAATCACCTTACATTGCTCCAGCAAAACCCTATTTTAGTACAAAATACAAAAAAAATTAGTGTTTGCTCACAAATACTTGCATTGGAGAAAAGAAGATTGGAGCAAAGTTATTTGGACTAATGAGTCATCTTTCAAGATTGGAAAGAACTCTCAATCAATTAGAGTAGGATAGAAAGTGTATAACAGATATATGCATGGAATTGTCTAGCACCTACTTTTAAATCTGGAAGAACGTCTGTGATGGTTTGGAGTGCCTTCACAAGTTTGACAAGAGTCCTTTAGTCATCATGCCCCAAGGTGAAAGAAGTGCCACTAATTTTGTGTTTCTAACGCCGTTTACAAGAGCACACTAAGTTGTTTCTATTTTATGCACAATCAACCTGACTAGCTCAAGCTTATGAAAGCCAATGATATTGTCCATTGAGGTAAATTTTGAGAAGTGGATGCAAGCTTATGGTATGAAGAAGTTAATTTGGCCCTCCTAATTCACTAGATCTAAATTCAATAGAGAATCTTGGGTGGCAATAGCAGATTGTATATGTAAGAAATCCATATKGTTTCATAAATTTCAAATTATACATGTATATATTCCTAATTATCATTCAAGTGTTATCCAATTTTGATCAAGTATATCAAATTTGCGTTTCAAAACACCAAAATTCTATTTTCGGTGAATATTTTCATTAAATTTTAATGATATTATCCAATAACTCATTGAAAAACACTCATGATGAATTTTCATTTTTTCTAATTTGATTGAGGAAATATTTAGGWAACATCCACACACATCTTTCCTTCAATAAGCATCTCCAAAAAAATTTAGAATTCCCTTACAATGATTTCAAAAGTGTTGATAACAATTTCCAAATTTTGAAAAATAGATATTTCTTCAATGTAATTAGATTTTGGCAAAGTAACTATACCTACATCGTCAAATATACAAAATTGGTAACAATGTGAAAGTTAAATAGAAAAATCTAATTACAGTAAAGAAATATCTATTTTTCAAATTTTGGATATTGTCACCCCAACTTTTGAAAACTTTGTGAGGAAATTTTAGAACTTTTTGAAGATGCTTATTGAAGGAAAGATGTGCATATGGATGTCTTACATATTTATGCAATAAAATTCAAAAAAAATAATCTCCAATTATTTTCAATCAATTATCATGTAAAACTATAAATCTTAAATGAAATAATTCAGCCAAAATAGAATTTTTCTTTTTAGATATCCAGAATTGGTGTGCCATTTGATTAGAGTTGCATAAGAATTGAATGTTTATATTGCAAGACCAAAAGTGCCATACATATTTATATTAAACAAAATTCTTTTGAATGGCAGAATAAGGGAGAGAGTTCAGAGTTGCCATGCATTGTTATTGTATTGTACACAATGTACCCAAAAGTTTCAGATTGGGTTATTTTTCATAACCTCTCCAATTTTATTGGGGGGGTATGAAAAATAATCCAATGTGAAAACAATTTGGAAACCCCAGTACTCCCCACTCTTATATTTTTGGAAACAGAACCTACATGACAATCAATATGGGTTAATTTGTTTTGGTATTCTTTCTGTATCCGTATCCGTATCATATCCTAGTATTCATATTCCAGTATGTGTATCCCAGTATTCGTATCCCAGTATTCGTATCTGTATCAAGATAGACAGCAGGGAAGGGGGGGTAATTTTTAAGAAAAAATCAACGGCCTATGATTTTTTGGAGAGAAAGGGGGAGACTAATGCAAACCAGGTGGAGTGACTGCCTCTTTTGGGTACATTGTACATTACTCGGCAACTCTCATTTGTCCACCCTCTTTTGCTATTCAAAAGAACTATGCATAATACAAAATATATTTGGCATTTTTTGTCTTGCATATTGAACATTCAATTTTTATGCAATCTCAATCAAGCATACCAAATTTCACTTTCAAATTTATATCAAAACTCTAATTTTGGTGAATTTTTTCATCTAATTTCATCACTTTACGTGATAATTCATTAAAAAACATTAGTGATGAAGTTTTTAAACTCAATTGGTGYTATACGTAGAAAATATCCATAAGCACATCTTTCTATCAACAAGCATCTCCAAAAAAGGTTCGCAATTCTATCTATAGAGATTTTAATATTCATGTGACAATGCTCTAATTTTGTAAAATAGATATCTCTTTATTGTAATTAGTGATTTTGGCAAAGTAATTGCACCACTGTGCTTGAATGTAGAAGATTGGTTAGAGTGTGAGGGTCAATTTAGCAAAATGTAGTTAAAATATAGAGACATATTTTATACGAAATTTAGTTAAACGACATCTCACATTGAAATCTTCATAGATTATATTTTTGTTACTTGATGGGGTGTTTTTCAATATGAAAGATGTCCGTATGAATGTTTTCTTTGTATAGCCGCAATTGAACTTAAAAAATTCATCACCAATGTTTTTCAATGAATTGTCAAGTAAAGTCATGAAAATTAAATGAAAAAAATCACCAATATTAGAGTTTGGATTTATTTTAAAAGTAAAATTGGTGTCCTTAATTAAGATTGCATAAGAATTGAATGTTCATTATGCATGACAAAAAATGACAAATACAATTTGTATTATTCACAGTTCTTTTGAATGGCAAAATAGGGTGGACAAATGAGAGTTGCCGGGTACAATACAATACCTGGCAACTCTCAATTGTCCCCCTATCGTCCCCAGTATTTTGACATTCAAAAGAATTTTGTTTWATATAGAATAYAAATGGTATTTTTTGTCTAGCATTATAAACATTCAATTCTTATGCAATTTTAATCAAGCATACCAAATTTGGATTTTGMAAGAGCAAAAWTCTATTTTTGGTGAATTATTTCATATAAAATTCATAGTTTTACATGATAATTGATTGAAAACCATTAATGATGAATTTTTTTATTTTAATTGCATATATATGTAGGAAACAACCCGTATTCTCATTTTTTCCTTGAATAAGAATTTTCAAAAAGTTTTAAAATTTCCTCACAAAGGTTTCAAAAGTTGAAGTGACAATGTTCAAATTTTGAAAAATAGGTTTTTTTAGTTGTAATTAGATTTTTCTATTTGGCCTTCACGCTGTTACCAATTTTGTACATTTGACCATGAAGGTACAATTGTTTTGCCAAAATATAATTACTTATAAGAAATATCTATTTTTCAAAATTTGGACATTGTCACTTCAACTTTTAAAACCATTGTGAGGAAATTCTAAAACATTTTGGAGATGCTTATTGAAAAAAAAGATATGCATATGGATGTTTCTTACATGTTGCCACAATTGAATTGAAAAAATTCATCATCAATATTTCTCAATGAATTATTGTGTAAAATCATTAAAATTTAATTAAAGAATTCACCAAAAATAGAGTTTTGTTTTTTTGAAACCCAATTTTGATATGCTTGATCAAAATTGTATAAGATTTGAATGACAATTAGGCAACACAAAAAAACATTAATCATATAATGCACTTTACAATTTTTTTGGGATGGGCAGAATGGAGGGGGGGGGACGATTGAGAGTTGCCGGGTACTGTACAGTCGGGTACCGAAATCTTACGAAATTTTGGCTCCGCAGTGAATACAATTTCAGACTGTCAACTTTGACACCCTCCCGAGGGCTGAAAAATTGGGTTTTTTCAATGAATTTTTTTACAAGATCATCTACATGTTAATAACATCTGCGCCAAATTTCAAGGCCAAAAGATTTACACAAAAAAAGATATTCAAAATCTACCAACATGTGTAGTTGTGAGAAAATCTTCAATACTCCCAACTTTGACACCCTCCCAAGGATTGGAATTTTTATTTTTTATATGAGATTTTTTACATGGGATTGGATCTATGATGATAATAAGCATGCCAAATTTCAAGTTCAAAAGATTTTTTCAACTAAAGTGATTGGAAATCTACCAATTGGTGTCACTCTAAGAGACAATTTCACTACTTCCAACTTTGACACACTCTCAAGGGTAGAAAAATTGTTTTTTTACAATGAAATTTTTTTGACAAGATTTCGTCTATGTTGATAACATATGTGCCAAATTTCAARTTCAAAAGATTTGACCAACAAAAGTTATTGCAAATCTACCAACAAGTGTAGTTATGAGAATGATTTCACTATTGCCAACTTTGACATAGTCCCAAAGGCTAAAAATTTGTTTATTTACCATGAAATTTTTGGTATGAGATCATCTCTACGTTAATGAGATGCCTGTCAAATTTTAAGTTCAAAGGATTTGTCCAACAAAAGTTATTGGAAACCTACCAACATGTGAAGTTATGAGAATGATACTTTACATCCGTTTCAAACTTTGACCCACAAAATGACACTACACCAAGGGCTCAAAAAATCATTCTCATAACTACACTTGTTGGTAGATTTGCAATAACTTTTGTTGGGCAAATCTTCTGAACTTGAAATTTGGCACATATGTTATCAACATAGACGAAATTCTGTCAAAAAAATTTCATCGTAAAAAAACAATTTTTCTACCCTTGAGAGTGTGTCAAAGTTGGAAGTAGTGAAATTGTCTTTTACAGTGGTCAACACCAATTGGTAGATTTCCAATCACTTTAGTTGAAAAAATCTTTTGAACTTGAAATTTAGCATGCTTGTTATCATCATAGATCCAATCCCTTGTAAAAAATTTCATATCAAAATAAAAAAATTTCAGCCCTTGGGAGGGTGTCAAAGTTGGGAGTAGTGAAAATTTTCTCATAGCTATACATGTTGGTAGATTTTGAATATCTTTTTTTGTGTAAATCTTTTGGCCTTGAAATTTGGCACAGATGTTATTAACATGTAGATGATCTTATATAAAAAAATTCATTGAAAAAACCCAATTTTTCAGCCCTCGAGAGGGTGTCAAAGTTGACAGCCTGAAATTGTATTCACTGCGGAGGCAAAAATTCGTAAGGTTTCGGTACCCGACTGTACTGTAGTGGAGTTCAACCTGCCATGTCTACACCGGAGAAAGCCAGACGGGCATATACAAGGAAGCTCAAATAATATTCTGGGACCATGTGCAAGGCTCGGGAAGAATTGCAGTGGTCAAGGTGAGCATCTTATCCAAATAACTCAGGAGCATCATTSAAATTTCATGCCYTATTGGCCGGTTAGGTGGTCGTAAAGTAAAGTGGGGTCATCGCAGCTTGGAGCCATTGATCTATTCTCGACACAGCTTGATCGATTCATGTGTCGCAAGGTCAAGGCTCGGACGAAGTTACTGCAGCTACGTGTTGATGATAGAAAGGACGGAGGTTGCTCTTGTGATGTCATCTGCTGCTTTTAGAGAATCTTCTCTTGGAATCTGTTCCTGTGCTTCGTGAAATCGAAGCTTTGGGCCCTCCACGCATTCCGCATTTCAGTTCGCAATCCCAATGCCAGGAATACACCAACTGAAGGGAGTGGCGTTTTCGTGGTGTCATAGGACAGATGCAGCTTTACTTATGAGGTGAGCTTAGACTGGGAAAACACCTTGCACATCCAGATCGTGTGGAGTCCTTTCTGACAGCTGATAATTGTACACACTCATGATCAGCAAAATAATAATTCAACGTTGGACAGTCAATCGCGCTTCTGGGCTTTTCCAAACAGGAAGCCCCAGWTACTAGTGCTTAAGTTGAGAAACAGGTTGCAAGGGATCCCTCCTTAATTGACCTTTGAGAAACAGGATTTCCAGGTTGTTTGCTTCTTGATTTCAGGAAAGCTGGGATATCAGGTAATCGACCACATCGGTATATAACACGGTCCATAAATGCAAATGGCTGGGATAAACTTGCAATTGCAGAAACAATGGCTATCAACTTCCAATCTGCCATGATGGTACAATGTTTCAAATTTTTATTGACTTTCAATCTAGTTTACATTTGTACAAGACRGAAATTACAAGGACAACACCTGCSTGCCAGTCCAATCACGAATGCTTCCAATCGATTTGCACAAATATACAGCACCTCCGTGATTAGTGGCCTTCTAGAAGTTCCCTCAATCAATGCAAAAGGTTGGCTACGATGATCACCAACACGAGCATGTTTTCACTCGTTCAGTGGACCAGTCTCCAACAAGAAATATTGTACCAATTTTCAAGTAGAAGTGCGAAATCGCCAAAGCGGATGCGACCTGTGTGTAGATGACGAGAACAGATCCCACGGATCGATTGCCTCCGGGATGCTGCCGCCGACACTCACCGAGTACTTYACACGGCAATTTCATCCCCAACAAGAGACCAATCATCCTCCCACTCACCAAGATCACTCTCATCGGCGTCGGAGATTTCAATGCCCGACCAGCTGTCTGCACTCTCGGCCACACTTGCAGGCGAACCTCCGGCTTCAATTTCATATTTAAAAACTTCAAACTCGTTCTTGAACGCTTCAAGGTCCGGCACATCTCCCTCGTCCTCYGAGTAGAGGGCCTGYTGTGTRGYAGTAGTGAGAGCTCTCTCCGCTTCCGCTTCCGCTTTCCGGGATCTGGCGTCCACCGACTCTTGGATGTGCTCCAAGGCCGTGTCCAGCAACAGAGAGATCGAAAGCGCCCATCCCTCAGGCTCCTTGCCACCATCACAACCATCGGTAGCTTCCGCATCCTCCTCATCCGTTTCGGGATCCCATTTCTGCAAAACGTTACGGGAAGGCTGGCTAACGCGCCAGTCAGAGAGCAGATGAGTGCTYGGAATGTCAGACACAAGTCTCTTAATCCGACCCTTGCCCTTCCCTCGCGATTTATTCAAAGGCAAAGATTCGTGACACTGCTCGCAATTGACAACTCGACACTTCCCGTTCATTCGGCTGTGATTGGTAGGCTTCCCTCCCAAACGACCTTCCCTCCTCATCCTGGCGCTTGTTCTCCTTCCTCCTTCCTCCTCCCCCTCTCCCTCTTCCGCAAGATGTACAATCGGGAGCGAGGCTGGAGACACAGTCACCACAAGATACCTTCGCACGGTACAATCGTAAGTCTCTATCACACAAAACGACACTTCCGCACCAATTTTCAAATTCACAGCACCAAAAACTAAAAGGAACAGAACAAAGGAAAGAGAAAAGAAACAAAAACAGAGTCGCYGRAATTCTTGAATATACAATCGGGCGACCAAAAACTTCRCGACCGATACAATCGTGAACGATAACCACACCTAAGCACCAAATGTCGCATTCAACATCAAAGTGCGGACGAAACAAATGCACAACACCAAGAACGAAAACAGAGTAACCAAAAAAAACGAAGACAACAAAAACAGAGTCGCACACCAAAATTCGACGACGACCAAGAAGAAAGATGAAAAGCCTGTCTTGCACGACACCTCACAGACACCTTCTCTACGACGCGACGCAAGACAGATCGATGACGTCCACAACTAATTGACACGAAGCGCGATCCTCACACTCACATGCACACACGCAATACCTGAAAATTTCCGAAATCCGAAACCCGCGACCTCGTGAAGGACGACCGAATTTTTCTGCGAGTCACAAACTGAATGGCACAGAAATATTTTTAAATACTACAACAAATGCAACACTGCTTACAACCACCACGGGCTGTCAGAGTGGCGTGGAATATAAGAAAACCCGCCAGCAACGTGTCGCACACTCTAGTAACGTTGATGTTTGTGCAGTTACAAGCGCGGGCGCCACGAACTTAACTTAGCAAGGCTAAGCTTCTTCTTCAGGATGCTGCGAAAGTCAGACGGGCGTTCTGCCTTCTCGCGTTCCGCCTTCTTCTCCAAGCCATCTAAGCTTAAGCTTAACTTATTATTACGGGATGTCGCCATCCCATTCGGGTGGAGAAAAATACTATTTCAATGGAAACACTAATTGAGATGGAGTCCTTGACATGTTCGCCAACGATGGATGTTCAGGATGAAGAATCAGCGCGGGGGAGACATTTCTGACATTCGGGGCATGCCGAGGCTAGGGAACTGAACGCTTGGGTGCGAGAGGCTCGGTGAGGACGAAGCAAGAGGCTCGGGCTGCCTTGGGAARGAGGAGCCAGGAGGGGATGCCGGTCCGGGAAGAATAATGGACTGAAACGTCGGCTCAATTGATGGAATTAGTGTGGTCCCTCGGTTCCGAACTAACTTAGTATGGGACTGTAGCCACTACTGATGGCATTCCCTTTGGATTCCTTTTGGAGATGCTATGGTTCTGGAATCTATCGAGGGTGTAGATTTCTTCTTGGTAAAGGTCGATTTGAAATGTGAGATTATAGGGTCTAATAACGAAATACTTTCGGAGAATGTTGCGGACCTAAGTTACGCTTGTTGTTTGTTTATGGCCTTTGATGCCTGTTAGTTTTGAATTGCTAACGGTAACTGCTCTCACTGAATAGGGGTATTACAGGGACCCATACTAATTAACCACTGAAGGACAAAGGCCATTCTTTTTGTGAAAAAACACTAAAATTTGTCATTTCTATGGCAAAGAGTAACAAAGTTTGAATATTACTTTTTTGTTTTCCTTACACATCTAACCATAGGATCTTACATCTATCTAGTATGAGAATGTGTGGGAAAAATTTTAGAAATTTTGACAGCACATATTGAACAATATTTGCATTTAAGTGAAAATAAAAAGTTTTTTAGCACATTGCAAAATTAGGTTATTTAACTTTGAACCTTCTTAACTTTAATTTTTAGCACTATGGAGTTTAGAGCTGTAAATCTTTGTGGTGGAAAATTGAGTTGAGAGTCTTGGGGAAAAAAAAAAAAAAAAAACTATTTTTTATACTTTAAAAAATATTGTTATGTAGAAGTAGGTACAAGATAGAAGGAAACTAAATTCTTAATATCTCTAAGATGGAATAAAAATGCATTAATGATTAATTCCAATGGTGAGATTGTTCTAGCAAGCAAAATAAACCACATGGAACTTCTATTTTTGAAAAATTATAAAAATTGTATTAAAAAATGAATGGTACAAGTTATTTTTTCCAAAAAGACGATCTAATTGCCCAAAAAATAAGATTGTCCATAACTTTCTCATAACAAATCCAAATGAAATAAATCTAAGCTTTTCATATAGACAAAAAAAAAATCTATGAGAAAAATAATATTTTTTTCAAATTCAATTCAATTTTTTTTTTTTGGTCTTCTCTATTGCTTTGAGCTTATTTGGGCATAACTTTTGTTCCCAAGCACCAATTGAAAAACAATTACATTTTCATGAAGCTAATCAATTTTTTTATCTTCCAAAAAAAATTTAAGAAGATCAAGACAAAAATTGAGACCGTAGGTGCTTGAAATTCCATTTGTCCCCTACAGGGATAATGGTCTTTTAGGGGTTAATTGACATTCCACATTATATAAACATTTATTTTTGTTGTACTTTGATAGATATTGAAGTGTCTAATGGTTGTACATCATGTTTCAATTATCTATAGTTTTTTAATGGTAAGTCCCTTCATTTTCTTGGTCCCTTTAATATTTCTAATCAATATACGATTATAGTCCCAATACCATGCATATATGTCAATTTTGACCCTCTATGTTTAAATAAATTAGTTTTAATTTTTTCAATTCAACAACTCGACGCCTCATTTGAATATCTAAACTTTTGGCAAGTCCCCCTTTGTAAGTTTTTGATGTTCCTCTTTGCGTGCTACCCTTTCTCATTTTTTTGACGTTCTTCTTCAACAGCATTCAAGTGATCTTTAGGTGCCAATTTTACCCTTTTATACTTTTCAAAACTGCCCTAGATGCTCCACAACAGTACCAATTTCTCTTCTGCCTTTTAAAATATATTGACAATTAAATCAATATCTTTATGATAGGTTTTTTGTTTTGTTTGTTTGATACGTTGAGATTTAACAAACCGTGATGGTGGTGACCTTGGTACCACTAAAGTGGGTACACCCAAAAGCGCAGCTGACCTTAAAGCGCCATCTACAGTCCATGTACATGTCCAAAATTAGGCATGTACACAGACTATAGATGGCGCTTTCAGAAACAAACTTTGACCCTTAATAACTTTTGCATACTATATCCAAATGTTATGTTTTTTGGTGCATTGGGCCTTGCTTTCATTTGCCAACAAAATAATATAAAATTTTGATTAGCCTAATAATAGTAACTAGCCACAATATCAATTTGTGGCGCTTTGGGGAGTACCCACTTTAGAAGATCTTTGCAAAGAGGGAAGGTCACACTTTGTTTCATGGTGTTTGGAGCCATGGTGTAAAATTTATTGAATTTCAAAGGTTTTTATGAATCAAAAAATAGAATCAAATCACCTTTTATTTTGGAAACTTTTGCATAACTTTTGCATCGCAAGCCCTATTTGCGGGATGACAAATCCTTACATTAGTGAAGGAGGAAATGCTAGTTCAACCAGCAATGGTGTTACTCGTATGGCTTTGTGAAGCCTAAAGCCTCATACTTAAGTAGGACAAGTCTTGAGGATACTAGAGCATGGATATATAGCAACCCAACCCCTTTTGCCCCATTGTCTCAATATTGTATAGGTGGAGAGGAAAACCTTAGTCAACTTTTTGGCATGCCTTCTGGAATCCAACTTTTTTCTCCATTAGTGGATATGTTCTTACATGAAATAATCTCAAAGATGCTATAATATCGGTGCACGGCCAAGATAATCTCTACATGAAGGGGAGTCATAGTAATTAGTGTATTCCAATCCTCTATCTTTAATTTTGCCTCCTATATGGATGTTATTGAGGCATGCACCAAACAAGTGACTACATCTACAAGGAATTATATGTAGCTAGCTCTTTACACCAAGCACTGACCAAGTTTCATGACCCAATTGATATTTCCAAACAAAAAAGGGTGGCATCAATTTAATTAGCTCGTAAAATGCAATGGTAGCATTGACGGTTAAATGGATCCTCAAAGCGTAGAAACCATGATCATTTAATCTATTGATACTCCTACAACACCATCTCACTAATTGTCATTCATACCAAAAGCACACTAGGCACGAGCTAAAGCCAATTGAGACCCATGCACTAGTGATCATTTCCTAATAGTCAATAAAGACAAGACAAAATTTGGCCTTAATGGTGAGATCAAGGATGGAGGTGTTCTACAGAGTCCATGTTTTTCCTATTTTGAGAGGTTTAAAAAAACTTACAATCTTTTTGCTCAACAATCTGATTGATCAACTTGCATGGGACCCCTACAAGTTTAAATAGAACACTGCTGATTAGAGTGTACCACTAATGTCCAAAGACAATTTTAGATTTAGTCAAACATTATTCAAAAAAAGTTATTTAGTCCCAAAATGGCGTGGGTTCCTTTCAGATGACTTCAACTCAAGCGGAGAATGGTATAGGCCAAATAAAAGATAAGTAAAGAGGTTGGCCTCCTCTAGCTCATTTAGCATAGGGCCATCACCGTGTATCGTATGCCCAATATGTATCCACCAGGAAAAGGAATCCGTGCTCTATCACTTTTGAAAATGTCCCAGTGCACATTGAGCGGGCAACGGCACCCTCCATAATAAGTGTTTTTATTGTAGGGGTGGGATTCCCAAGGCCCATGGAAACTCCTCATGTAGGCCTCAAGTAGAGGCAAGTTATTGTTTTGGTTAAATTTCTCAGAAGTTTAACCCCACCAAAAGAATATGGGTCAAAATTTGTATGGGTGTTCTTTGGATATAATAGAATGACATAATTTTCAATAAGCCACCATAGAGTGACTATGGAATGAGTGAAGCACCACATTTGAAGTGTCCTCTTGGACTATGAGCGAGCGGGATGBACTAGTGAGTCATGCAAGCAGGCTCATTCTCTACCAACTCAGTATAAGATCCTTGACTATTTCATCAAAGGAGATGCAAGTTTGAGGTTTGTGCAAACATGGTTAACTTCTAAACGCCCCAAGGGACGAAAATTGTCCTCATTTAGTTTAAGTCTAATTCAAAGTGTTGTAACTTTTGCATCCAATGTCCGATTTCAATAAAACTTGTTGGATAATGTGCTTTATTTTTTCTAGTTTATATGGTAAGACTTTCAGACCAATCCAAGATGCATTGATATTTGAGAAGCCAATCAAAGTATACATATTCAATTTGAATTCATAAAATTGCATTTGATGGCTACAACTTTGGGGGATTTATATCTCCTTTATCCAATGTTTGTTTTCAATAAATAAAAATTTTAAGTTGAATTATATTTCCTTTGAAGTCTAGTTATTGTGGTAAAATTTTCATGTCAATCCAAGTTGTTTTGAGTATTTGAGAGCAATCCAAAGTTCAAAATCGAGACATTTTTGGATTATAGTGAACTTTGGCGTCTTGTTTCTTCTTTGTACAATGTCATTTTTCAATTATTTGTTTTGAAAAAGTTTCTCATACTATTTTAGTTTGTGTGGCTAAATTTTCATATCAATCCAAAAAGTTAGGAATGACTGAGAAGCAAATTAGTTGAAAGAGGTAGAGCTTTAGATGTGATTTTTGCAACTATTTTTTTATGTTTGACGTTTGATGTTTCAAATCCATTCTACAAACACAATGTGTCAATAGGTTGATATTTTCTTTCACCAATGTGTTTGTATATTGGTTTTGAAGCACTTTTCAGTTTGAATTTTTTTCCATTTGCGTAGGTTTGGAAATTAATTTCACCTAGTACAAATATGTTTCTAGGAAAATTGTAGAATCCTTTTTCAACACTAAAACATTATAATCTTGCAATTTATGCAGCCAAATGACTCCAATTGATTCAAGTCATCTACACATGTACACTACAAGATTGTACAATTCAGATCTCTATACCTCTTTGGCATTTCAATTTATAACACTTCAAAAGCAATGATGTTATTGAACCCTAACAGGGGTTGGACTTACAAGGGTTGGACTTATAGGGGTCAAACCTTGAGCTCTAAGTGCGAATTCCAAAAGCAAGCCAAACTCCCAATCAAATTGGCCAAGTTAATGAAAAAAGATCCAAAAGACGTGCACTATAAGAAACCCGTGTTTTAGATGACGTGGAAAAGTTTTATCAGACGGGTTTTTGTGGACATTGAAGGTGATGTATCGTGTTTTTATGTCACCATTGATATTACATTAAATGTTTTTGATGACATAAAAACACAATACGTCCCCTTCAATGTCCACAAAAATCCGTTTGATAAAATTTGTCCACATCAACTAAAACGTGGGTTTCTTATAGTGGTGGCCATTGAGATTGCAAGGGAGTTGGGGAGGCCTAGGTGAACTGCCCTCTCACTCAGCCACTGCCAGTAATTCTAGGGGTGCAAGTAAAAGATAAAGCTCCCTACTTGGGTTTTGGTTAATTTACCTTGAACATGTCACCTAGTTAATTTGGGGCCTTTGATTGCAAATATGAATTTAGAATTTGCAAATTCTATCATGTGTGGAAAACAAGCAATTTCAGGGTTTTACCGTGTGGCCGAGCAAGGGGGGAAGTTCACCCCAACCGTTAGGGTAGGCAACTTTAAATTTCACATCCAAATGTGTTTCTAGGAAAACTTGTGGAAGTTTTCAACATATTGCTTACAAGATTATAATGGTCAAACATCTCTTGTAAAAAAGCCAAATTTGGGGGGCTTGGGTGCTCAAGAGTTCAGACGCAAAACAATAAATCATGCCCATGAATTCGGMCCCGCATGCTAGATTTATCCTAAGGAAAAACGCACGAATTTTTTATTTTTTGCACAACATTTTCTTTGCAATTTATGAATTCAGATTTGCAATCAAACCCCAAATTAGCTAAGAGAGGTTGACAACATACCCTAGTGACGATTCTATATAGGTGTCTTTTTTTTCCTTTTACCTTCAAAAATTATCTTGCGGGGCCCATTTCATAGGCACGATTTAGTGTCCTGCAGTTCAGACAGCCTATGTGGGCATCCTCACGTGGGCTTCCTCACATGGGCTTCATGTTTTAGCCTCCTTGAATTATGACCAAACTGGGTACACTAAAATCGGTGAATAGTGTTGGTAACACTAATTGTCAACACTAACACTAATTGCCAACACTAACACTAATTGCCAACACTAACACTAATTGTGATTTGCAATACATGTTAGTGTTAGAAAATTATTTACCCATTCTAACGCTATTTTAGCTCTATAGTAAAATTTGGTCATTTCAACATTTTTACGAGAGTGCATTTAGTGTTAGATGGGAACAAAATCCAAGAAGTGACAGATCTGCGAGTGGCAAGGCTGGAAACTTGTTGAAGACGGCGTGGAGGGGAATTGGGAGGAATTGCAGCAAGCGGGGGGCACTTCATGGTCGGGCTACAAAAAAAAGTAAAAATGTGGCTAAAAAATAAAATGGCGACAAAAAAAATCCAATTATTTAGAGGAAATAGAAGAGAGAAAGACAAATCCAATGGTGCCATCCAATGTTCAATCGCATACCTCAAGAAAAAGTTATTGGCCATAAACCGGGAGCGTTTGAATTCAAGGCGGGAATCAGTAGAGGTAGGAATCGGCGGGAAACCATGGAGTATACCCCCAGTTGGAGAATGGAAAAAGAGTGATTGGAGCCTCTTCAAGCCTCCACATCCCCATGCAAGCTCTTCAAGTCTCCACCTCCCTCCACAAACTCTTGAAGGTGGTCACCGGAAAGGAAGCAAGGCAAAAACAAAGTTTTACAAGAAAGGGCCAAAAATTGACGGCAAGAAGCAAAAATTGAGTTTTCAAGGGAAGGGTAAGAGATTGACAGCAAGAAGCAAAAATTGAGTTTTCCAGGGAAGGGCTAGAGTTTGACGGCGGGATGCAAAAAATTGAGGTTTCCAAGGAAGGGCCATAATTAAATGGTGGGAGTTAAGTGCCCCAACACTATTTACACCTAAATTGGAAAATAGCGTTGAGGTAAAAAATAGGCGGAACAACACTAATTATCAACCAACACTATTTACCAATTTCAGTGTAGTAAGGTAGTATGTTGTCTTTTTGGTCTGTTCTCTCCTGGCCAGCCCACCTGTGCCGGGCTGGTAGCCTTGTATTTTTCTCCTCGGCAATGACATATCATTGGTTCCCAAAAAACAATGAAAAAAAATAATTGGTGTCCATATCCCACTGTGGATCACAAATAATTTCAGATTTGAATCTACACTAATTGCACACAATTTTCATGAGGGTGAATCTAGTAGGACCATCAAATTTATTAGTTAAGGTAGGAGGTCCATAAAGCGATTATCTAAGTGCTGAAACTACATTTGAGGGAGGTAAAACATCTTGAAATATTTTTCAGTAAATTTTCTTTGAAAGACAAGAGGAACTAGCATCTAACCCAAGTTGTTTCATATTTTTTGGAGCTTTGTGGAATTAGTTATGAAATTTTGAAGATGAAATGCCATTGGGTTGTAGAGGTGACCACCTCCTAAAATGTACATAGTTTGTACATTTTGATACAATGAAGAAAGCAAGATGTACCTCTGTATCATGTTTGGTTCAAAATGCCTCGTCAGAGTTCAAGACCTCCTACCTTGCCCTTTGTAATAATTCGACTCACTGTTCCCGTCCATGGAATGTTTCCGAGGAATCATTCGCATCAGCCATTCAAACAGTCCCAAAAGTTCGACGGACGGACGGACTCACTCTTCACGATCAGTTGACGAAGAATTGGACCAGTTCCGGCCTGCCTGCCGTCAGAGAACTGATTGAAGGTTCCTCGCAGAATTAGGGCCGCTTTACACCTAGAGGCCGGGCCAATTCCTCTCTCAGCCAACTGCACAAAATTTCAGCCCCTTCTGGGCTAAAGGCTGGCCCCAACTACGCATTAAAATAAGATTATAATAGGGGCCAATTCTCGTGTATGTAAAGGCCTTGAGGCCATGAAGCCAGGCCGATTTAGAAAAACATAGGAAAACAGGAAGGAGGGGCTGAAATTTCAGGGCAGCTTTACACCTAGAGGCCAAGCCAATTCCCCTTGAGGCCAATTGCACAAAATCCAACGATTGAGATTCACTGAAAAAAATAGTAATCAATGCGATGATTTTTTTTAATAGAAATCTGACATTGGCCCCTAGTCCAAGAATTGGCCTCCCATTTTTGGTGCACCCAATTCAGTGAGCTYGGGCCATGTCAGATCATGTCTTTTGTGATTAATATATTCTGACCACCAAATTAGCCCGGCCTCTAGGTGTAAAGGGGTTGGGGCTGATTTCAGACTTTTAGCCAATCACAAGTCAAGATTCTTGACCTCTGGCACATGAAATTGGCCCAGCCTCTAGGTGTAAAGCGGCCCTTAATCGAGATCAGTCTCAACCAATCAGGCAAGGATAAAACGGAGAAGAAGTGGTCACCCAGCTAGCCAATTTTACCCTGGCTGGCTCCTCCCGTCCACATATGAACGAAAAATTGGTTTCAGTGGACGAAAATGTGTTGTAATGGACGAAAGTTTTCGAAACTGGATGGACGAACTGGACGGACGAACTGGACGGAGTGTTAGAAGTATCCTTGAGCAGCAAGGTAGACGGAGGCGAGCTCATTTATTAGTGACCTCTGTGCACAACAGAACAGTGGTGATTTTTCACAAGGTCCCTAACATGTCCAGGGACATGTTCATAAAAAAAAACATTTCCAGTGGACGGGTTCTCAAAAAATGAACCGGTTTTTGGACGTGTCAAATTCACTTTGGACGGGTTCTAAAAATAAAGGGTTTTTTTGATAATTTTTTCCCAAAAAAAAGGTGCAAATATCAATTACATTATGCCATATATCACATGTGAATATAAGCATAATGGAGTCAAACCACTAACACCTAATCGAAATACCAATCTTCAAGTGCTCAATCCACCTGCACACATTGATTCATCAATCACAAAATTTAGAACCTTTTTAACACAATGTCAAAGATTTAAATTGAAGGTAAACTTAGCAATTGAATGAAAATCTAGTTTATATAAACATGTTCAATTTTTTTTTTAAAAAGAGCAACTTACCCTTCAAACAAGTGGATGAATTATCCTATCCTTCATGTTTCTCCAAACAAGCATCACTGCAATCCAATTGATAATTTCAACTGGAATATTTGCACATGAAATGTGCATCAAAGCATCTAAAGTCTCCAACTTCAAGCTAATACATAGATGAATTTTGATCAAGATTTGTTTAGAAAAACCCCTCTCACATATTGCAGTGCTCACAGGCCGGGTTGGGCCAGCTAGGCCAAGTCGGGCTTCGCAGCCTGCCTGGTTCAGGCTTGCCTAGCTCTATATTATTTTGTT
Organism: Pleurozium schreberi; assembly: GCA_006891605.1. NCBI lineage: Eukaryota > Viridiplantae > Streptophyta > Bryopsida > Hypnales > Hylocomiaceae > Pleurozium > Pleurozium schreberi. The sequence continues at coordinate 87,112 of VACF01002552.1, read as the reverse complement.
TTATTATTTTATTTTATTTTTATTTTTTTAAAATTTACAAATATTCTAAGAGGTTTATTTGTACTCCTTACGGGACGGGTATTTTCAATTCCCAACTGGTTTTGGGACGAGTTATTTTTTTTAACCTTTCCATGGACGGGTTGATTTTGAGATTACCGGTTTTGGGACGGGTTACAATTTTTTTTGCCTTTCAATTCAAGGTTTTTGGACGTGGACGGGCAAAAACTTTGTGAAAAATCAGCCCTGCAACAGAAGACACTCCGGGCTTGACTACCAAGTGACACGAACATATAAGGTAAAACATCCCATCGCTGTCAGATGATTCATATGGAAGAGGGCTGGAAAACCACTGGGTCATTAAGAACCGACCACATAGAGTAAATCGGCCATTTACCACACAATTCCAAAAACCACACAACAAAACCTTCCTATAACCAAACACTAACTGCACATTCCAACTAACGTAAGACAGCCCATTGTGGTTAGAATTTGGAGTTTGGCCTCACGCTACTGTTGAAATTTTTCAATTTTTTTCCCACTTAACCCCTAAAGGACCAACATGCATTTTTTGGCAACATAAAATTTTTGGGCAGGTATGTATGACTGGAGATTTGCATATTTTAGGTTGAAATTTTAATAGAATGTGGGGACAAGGAATATCTTTCATGTGCACAAATTTCATGACATTTAGAAATATGAGTCAAAAGTTATTKCATAATATGTTGTTTGTTTCTCAACTCGGGCAGTCCGGATAGATCTAAAAAAATCACTTTTTTAAGAAATGAAAATTTAAAATTTGTTCTTCAGATTTATATGTACTCAAAAAGCTTTGAATCATTGCATTTCAATAGTTGAGATCAAAGTTATGAGACTTTTTAGTTTGCGGGCACTTACGGAATCCCTACACCAAAAAAAACTTTGAAGTCCTTTATTTTACTAAAATTTCAATATTTTTGAAAACAAATAATGCTATTGGTTGTAGATTGTTTATTACAACAATTCAACCATTTGGATTGGAGTTTCTTTAATTTTATAACTAATTTATTAACAATTTAGTATTTTGAATCATTCTCTACTTCTTTCTACTTACTATTTTTTTCCTATATGTTGTACAACTCCAGATGATCTGAAAATTTTCATGTATGTAGCCAACTTGCCCTAAAGAATGAATCCAAAGAAGCACAACCATATTGGACATTTTGTCATAATGATCCGACCTTGTGAAGTGCAGCTGCCTGATTTTTTGCAAGGCCCAAAATGGATTTATTTCCACTTTAAATGCTTATATCTTGCAATCTACATGGTGGAAATTTCTGAAATTTTTTCCACATATTCTCAAACTAGAGTACTACAAGATCCTACAGTTACATGTGTCAAAAAATGAAATTTTTCAAAAATTTGGTACTTGTACTAGAAATGGAAGTTTTGAAGCATTTTTGGTGAGAACGTAGTCAAGGAACTTTAGGGGTTAAAGACAAGTGTGACAACAAGTGCAGTTGATATTATATTTTTTCAATAAAGTAAGAATTTGATAGGAATTTTCAAACTGTTCAGTTCCCCATGGCCCATCAGGGTCTGTAGACCACCCCATAGCCAACAAAATCTGAATCCATCATGCTCATCTCACTATCTAATGCAGTACAATATTTTCTAACATGAAATGCCTAAAAAGTCAATCTTTGTAATGAATTTCACATAGAAAAAGTTGGAAGTCCTTTATGTGGTCACTAATCACTCCATCATTATCATGTAAGACATTGATTGTGGCCCAGATCCTCACAAAACTAAAAAAACCACAATGGGGACACTTCATAGATGACCACTATGGAAGAAATAACAGCAATGGGCAGTCTTACCTCATATGTATGTGGAAAGCTTTGAATACCATTTTGATCAATGAGTCAAAAATTATGAGTTTTTTTTTGTTTGGGGGCAGTTAAAGATTCTCTATTCTAAAATAAACTTTGAAGTCTTCTATCTTACTCATTTTTCAATGTTTTCTGAAAAGAAAAATTATTTGGATGTAGATTATTTATTACAACATTCCAACCATTGGGATTAACATTTCTCAATTCCATAATTAAATTATTAACATTTAAGTATTTTGAATCATTCTCTACTACTATCTACTTACTATTTTTTTTCTATATGTTGTATAATTCCAATTGATCTGAAATTTTTCAAGCATGTGGACAACTTGTCAAGGAAAAAGAATCCAAAGAAGCGCCACCATTTTGGACTTTTTTTCCTAGAAAAGGGAGCTTTTGAAGTGCTGCTGCCCTGTTTTTTGCAAGGCCTAGAAAATGATCTTAGTGAATTTGAATGCTTATATCTTGCAATGCACGCGGTAGAAATTTCTGAAATTTTAACCACCTCTTCTCAAGTTAGCATATTACAAGATCCTATGGTTACATGTGTCAAAAAAAGTTTTGTTTCAAAAATTTGATACTTGTACTAAAATTGGCAGTTTAGGAGTAGTTTTGATGAAAATAAAGTCATGCAACTTTAGGGTTAACATAAACTAGTATGTCCTATGCCATTGCATCCACCAATAGAAAAGTAAAAGTAATTTTTTAACTTTTTAATTCTTGTAAACTTTGAAATTCAATAATTTTCACAGCGGAGGTCAGAATAGAAGACATGTCCGATATTGGTTTGTACAAGTTTTCCAAAACTAAACATGTGCGTGAACAATGTTTTTCTCTTTGGTGTAGCTGCACCCTGCCTTTTCCCGTGGTAATAGGTCCGTCCTTGAAGGGTTAAATGTTAACCCTTAAAGGACATTGCATGCCCGATGAGCATTTTGAAAGTCAACTTAGGTTTTTCATATAGTTTTTGATTTTAATTGCTTTTAAGATTAACTAAGAAAATGAAGCTCCAATCATCTACTTTTTATTCAAATTTCATTTTTTTCAAAATGTTTAAAATTGCAAATTTTGTGACACATTAAAAATAGTATCTTGAAAGCTCAAAATACAACACTTTTTAAATTCTCAATTTGAATTTCTTTTTGTGTAAGCTCCAAGTATACACCAATTACGCCATGATCTTTGAGACCATTATTTGCATTTTTCAAGTTTTTCAAGTGTTCAGTTTTCCATGGCCCAACAGGGTCTGTAGACCACCTCATAGCGAACAAGATTTGAATCCATCATGCTCATCTAACTACCTAATGCAATCACAATATTTTCTAACATGGGATGCCTAAAAAGTCAATCCTTGTAATGAATTTCACATTGAAAAGTTGGAATTCCCTTATGTGATCACTAATCACTCCATCACTATCATGTAAGACATTGATTGTGGCCCAGATCTCACAAAACTAAAAAAACCACAATGGGGCCACTTCATAGGTGACCACTATGGAAGAAATAACGGCAATGGGTTGTCTTACCTTACCAATTCAATTGTGATCAGAACCAAACCTTGTATCACCACCCAATCACTGCACACTGTGTGGTGAAGGGATGCAAGAAATTTTTAACTAGATTTCAACTTCATTGCCTTTACATTGCAATAAATTTTGTAGGAAGAAAGTATTTTGCATTCCGTTTTTTGTAGGTGAATCTTAACATGACATTTAATAATCGAACCAAATTTTAAAACATGCAAGTCTTTATATTTATGTGGAGAAGGATTTGGATTTTGTTTGCGGTGATTGGCAAGTTTACTACAGATGTGTCCAAAACAATCTAGAGAGTTCTTAGGATGGAAGAAGATTTGTGTGCTAATACACAATAGTCCTAAGTGCATGGATTTAAAGTACTAATAAAGTGAAAGTGGTGACTACAATGTGTTCTTTTCAATCATTAATGAGTTCTAACATAATCTGAGGTAAACATAAAGTACATTTAATGGAGTGAATTAAAAATCTTTTACAACAATACATTTTGCACGACTGCATACGCAAATTTCAAGACTAGGCAACTCTTCACCATGCACATTGTATAAATGCCCTTGGCATCATTTTTGACAAGACCTGCACTATTTTGAGGACTCCTTCTAACATTAACCCCTGAACGTCACAAGGGACGAAAAACGTCCTCACAGCCCAAAAGTCAAATTCAAAGGGTTGTAACTGGTACAGCCACTTTTGAGTGCATAGTGACAAAAGTGTCACAATGCACTCAAAATCCAATTTATTTTTATGTAATAAACCTTTCAACCCCCTCAAATACTTAATTAAATTTTTTTTGAACCCCCCCTCCCCTTCTTTATAATTTTGAGGAAGCAGGAAGTGCTCCAAACAATATGGGATATGTTTCCCAATATCGTACATGTATTTGTATCTATATTCGTGTTTGTACCGTATCTATACCGTATTTATATATGTATTCGTATCTGTATTTGTATTTGTATCTGTATCGTATTTGTATTTGCATCGTATTTGTGTCCAAGATCATGTCCAAGATCAACGGTTGTGGCGGGGGGGTTGTAATTTTTTTTAAATAAAAAATCAACGGCTCTGGTTATTTACGAGGGAAGGAGGGGGGAAACTAATACCAAAATAATTGGCAGCCTCTTTTCACTGGATAGTAACTTTTGCATCCAATGTCCAAATTCAATAAAACTTGTTAGAGAAGTTGCGCATACTAGTCTAGTTTGTGTGATAAAAATTTTAGATCAATCCAATATGTATAATAGTTTTGGGAGCCAATCAAAGTTCACAGGTTCAATTTGAGCTCACCAAACTGCATTTGATGGCTGCAATTTGGGGGGATTGTACCTTTGTAATCTAATGTTTTTTTTCAATAAATTTTTTTGGGTTTTTTTTCCACTGAAGACTAATTATTGTGGTAAAGTTTTCATGTCAATCTGAGTTGTTTCAAATGATTGGGAGCAATTCAAAGTTCAAAATCCAGACATTGGTGGATTGCAGTGAACTTTGGCGACCTATAAATTCTTCACACAATGTCCAAATCCAATAATACTTGTTAGTAAAGTTGCGCATACTAGTCTAGTTTGTGTGGTTAAAATTTCATAGCAATCCAAGAAGTTATGAGTGATTGAGAAGCATTTTAGTAGAAGGAGGTTCAGTCATAGATGTGATTTTTTGTTACTTTTTTCACTGTTTTCTGACATTTCAAATCCATTTTGCGGACACAATGATTCATTTGAACAATATTTTTTTCCACCAAAGTGATATATTCTGTTTTTGAATCACTTTGTAGCTTAAATTTTTTTCATTTGAGTAGGTTTAGAAATCAAATTTCACCTCCAAATGTGTCTTTAAGAAAATTTCAGCACCTTTTTTCAACACTAAAACATTATAATCTTTTAATCTATATGGTTAAATGACCCCAAATTTGTTCCACACCATCTATAACATGCACACTACAATATTGTACGGTTGAGATCTTCATACCTTACTCTAATTTTGACTTTTCAGACTTGCAAAGGCAGGCAATTTTTAAGCCTCGTTGGACCTCTGACGTTTAGGGGTTAAGAGAACAATTTTCATTATTTTTTGGACATACCTTATCTATTTAATGCCATGTTTTGAGTGATTACTCCTGTAGGCTACAAATAGTAATGGAAACCTATGGCTTTTCTGCTTTGAAAATTCATATCTAATTCAAGGCCATCCAAGAATTAAAAAAAAAATTGCTATAGACATGTTCTTTGTTTTCCTTTCTGTGAAAAAAATGCAACATTTTTTTTCCATCAACACATTTCTTTGCAGAGAGTTGTTTTCTCTTAAGTGAACGCTTCTTGAGCCTTCTACTTTAGTAGACATCTATTGACCCCATTACAGTTTTTCAAACCATAATCAATGTCTAATCTGACCCCCATAGAGTGATTAGTGACCCCCATGGAGTAATTAGTGAATTCATTATGAACACCCTACTTTTTGAGTGTAAATCAATGGAAAGTGACTTTTAAGGGCATTCCACATTAGATAGTATTGTGATGACTCACTTCAGGTGATTAAGATGAGCATATTGGATACAATTTTTGTTGGTTATTAGGTAGATTACTGATTTTTTTGGGCAGATCACTTAAAAAATTCATAACTAATTCATACTTTGTCTGAAAAATATATATGTAACAAAAAATTTGAAAAATTTCAGTAATGGCATGAGGGCAGACTCCAAATTCTGACCACAATGGGTTGTTTTATCTTACTTACAGAATTGGTGCACTACCAACAAGCCATGAAAGCACTTTTAYTATTATTAAGGTAAAACAATCCATAGGAGTGGGAATGAAGAGTTTGTTCTCATGCCATTGGTGAAATTTTTGTAATTTTTTTTCTCACACAAAGACAARTACGAGATTTGATGAGAGCAGTTGCAATTATATTCTTTTCACAAAGCATGAATTTTTGAAGTGTTCTACCTTTAAAGATCTCTAGACAACCCCCAAATCAACAAAACTATATTCATAAGATAAAGAAATTTTACTTTGGATGAAACACTAGTGATGGAAGCATTTTCTTATAGATCTAAATGGTAGACTAAAATGGGTGATGGATGTTGAATTTCAAGATTACTGTAGAGATGAAGAATGCGTTCAATGGTTCACAAATTGGATCATTTGGGGGCAAAGTATCTTGGTGATAGGTCTTGTCTTCTAAGGGTTAATTTTGGAACGCCTAAAGAGCCTAGATGCGRCTTCCAAATGACAAAACAAGCTTGTTGGAGGATACACTACAACAATCTTCATTCAATTCTCTTGGGTCAATACAAAAGATTCATCTTGTCATGACGCGCACACACACAAATGGCCTCATGGAGGTGTTTGCTAAAAATAAGGAAGTGTAAACTGTAGACCATGAATCTAAAACGATGTCGTTTCAATGTATTTTGGCAACTCCTACCTCCTTGCTCTTGATTTGGATTTCATTTTAACTTGAACATTGGGCCCATTACCATGGTCTACTAATTTTCTATTTACATAATAGGGTTAATAGTAAAGTTTGAGAAAACTGGTGTTTCTTCCTTTGTGAATTTAAAAAAACATAGAACTTGGGATCAAACTCCTTYTAGATTCAAGATAGAGCTATTTTGAATTTTGTCCCCAATTTTTCTTCTATTAATCCTTAAAGGACCAAACTGTGTTTTTTGGCAACATAGCAATTTTGGGCAGCTCACTACAAATGGATTTTTCATTATTTTTCTTTGAAATTTTTACACAACATGTGTCCAAGGAATAGCTTTAAGGCCCAACAATTTTCATAACATTTGACTACACTGTTAAAAAGTTATTGCATGATATGTGATTTTCTTTGAACTTTGGGCAGTCCGGGCAGCCCAAAAAACTTCTTTGAAAATTACTTTTTGAAAAAATAAAAATTTGAAATTCGTTCTTTACAATTATATATAAGTAAAAAGCTTTGAACCATTCCATTTGGATTAGTGAGCTAAAAGTTATGAGGAGTTTTAGTTTGTGGGTAAGTATGGAGTCTCTAAAAAACATTTGTTGGACAAGTTAAGTTTACTTGGCTGCTAGAACAATCTTACATTTGGGATTACTGTGTTTTGACAATCCCATCTTAGAGCTATTAACCATTTAGTTTTTCTTTCCATCTTGGACCTATTTGTACTTAACAATTTTTTAAAGAATGAAAATCAAGTGTTATTTTGTAAACTTTTTTTCCTAGACTCTCAACCTCATTCTTCAATACAAGAAATTTTTAATTCAAATTTTTTAGTGAAAAAAGTTTCCACAAATTGGGATCAAAGTCATCTGAATTTGGAGACCGCAGTTCCCAATTTTTTTTTCCAACTTTAAATGCTTATATCTTCCAAACTATATGGTCAATCTTGATGAAATTTTTATCGCATGATCTCACACATGAAGTGCAAGATTCTTTATTTAGACTTACAAATTTTTATTTTATTTTTCTTAGGTGAACGCAACAAAATTGACAGTTTTGAGTGGTTTTTGACATTAAAATGGCCTCGATCCTATAGGGATTAAACTTAGGTTGCCACTTCTACCCGTGTGCTTTACTATACCTTGTAATCCACATATACATGTTTTGAAACTTTTTATTATAAGGGCTATTTAGCTATCATTTCAAAATAAATATTTCACTAATTTTTCCTACTTCTACTCTCTACCCATTTTTCTACCTCTTATGGTAGTCAAAACCAAAATTTGAGGCATTTAAACATGTTCCTACTGTAATTAAAAATTTTATATGCAATGTTGGGGTCAATTTGTACAACAAATATACTATAATTACTATTGAACACAACCCACATAAATAGCACATATATAGACATCATATATCAAACAATTCATACAAACAAATTACACGTGAATTATACACGCACAATAGGAGAACCCCCCAAAAAACTAAAAACCTTGGCACAAATAGTATTATACTAGCTAAATCTAATTTGTACATTTACAAGTGCAATGGTTTAGGGTCTCAAAATCTTACAAAATGTATAGGCAAGTAGACTGGTTTCAAAGTTTAAGGTTAAAGGTATAGTACAGCTTACAACTCCTATTTGGAAAAGAAAACCTTTACACATATACAACCCATACAACCCAAAATGAGACATTTAGCTCCAACATTTAAACTGTTCCTTGCAATAGTTCTCACTTTGTTTTGAAAGTAATTGCTCGTGAAGTAATCGGTAACTTGTGATACAATCCAATCTATTTTATGATTAACTCTAATAATATGGAAAATTTAGTTACATTATTACATTCTTCACCAGATATTTCAAGTTTGGGGGCCTAATTCTGCATTAAATATGATTTTTCTTCATATTTTCTTCAAAAAACAATGGTAAGTTGAAATCATAATTAATAAATCTAAGAATTTTTAGGCATAACGAAGACAAGTGATTTCATCTCTAAAAAATAAATAAATATAATTTTCTCTCAAAYTTTAGTTGCAATATAGAGCAAACAAAACAATGGATATTTAGGAAGGTTATATAATCAATGCTYTGTCCATCTAGCATTAGATGTTTTTTTAGCCCCCTAGAAGACTACTTTGGGGCTATTCTTCAAAACTATTTCTTGTGTAGTGAACCAACGATTGCTGGTCTGAAATTTTGAATTTAAAAAATAAAAATAAAAAGTACAAAAAATGTCAACAAGTATAAAGTACTTGGAAACTGATTTTAAAGGTTATCATTATTTTTAATTTTAAAAATTAATTAATTAGTATTATTGACATACATTACGTTTTTTCAAAGATTGTTTTGGAGCTATACCCTTTAACTGTTCCTTGCACAGGGAACAAGCAATTGCTGGTCTGAAATTTTAAGTTTAAAAAAAAAAAAACATTCAAAAATCTCAAAAAATATAAGAAAAATGAAAATTGATTAAAATTTTTTTTTTCAAAAAATTATTTTAAAATTAATGAATTAATAATATCTGACATGGCAGTCTCTCGGCCACGTCAGACTGCCTATATGGCAGAGTTTCCAGAGTTCCCAATGTGTTCCTACAACCCGAGAACTTGAAGTCTTCTAAATGCCCTCCAAAACATCTAATGGTAGTCTCTTGGCCATGTCAGATTGCCTCCATGCCATGTCAGATTGCCTCCATGCCATGTCAGGGGTTCCAGAGTCTCGTCTAGAGTTTCTTATGCGTTTTCATAGCCTGGGAACTAGCAGTCTTTTAAATGCCTCCAAAAACATCAAATGGGTTTAGAATTGCATTCAAACTTCTAAAATTGAGTCTTTGTTTTGTTTAGTTTATCTTCATGCACCCTAATTTGAACATGAATGAATAAAATTCAAATGAAAAAACACAAGTGTTTTGGTATCCTACATAACCAACTATCCCAAAAACAGTGGAAGCAAAAAACAATTATGATATGGAAGAAAATCAATTTCAAAGCTAACTACCCCTATAGACTCATTTTATAGTTTGAATGACAATTGTTTGACCTATTTGCAAAATCACTTTAAATAATGTCAATGCTTTTTTAGCCACAATGACTTGAACATTTTATTGCATATTGTTGTACTATACTATACACTATGGAAGACCTACCCCATTGAAATTGTAAAAAGTTGACACTCGTATGCTTCAACTTTTTTTTTTAAAATAGAAAGAAAGGGTGAGAAATTTGTAGATAATAATAATTTGAATGGAATTTGAATGTTCTTAACCTTTGAAGCCCTAATGCGTAATTTCAAAGGCTTGTAAGTCAAAAGCATGTGCTCATATGCCTTTCAACTTTGGGAGATATGTAACAAGCTTATTGACTTTATGTACAAAAAAATTTAAGCCCAATTGGACCTATCTCTTATGGCTGCCTAAAACTGCTGAATCAAAAAAAAATAAATTGAGGCATAGTTTTTTAACCATGAYTTAAATTGGTTTGAAATTTTCTAGGCATCAAGCTAGTAGTGAAAACATACTTTCATTAAAACTTTTACAAGAATCCAACAAATATTACACTAAAAAGTGCCTGCCCCAAAGTGAAAAATGGCTTGAAACTTGTCTTGGGGCTTCAACACTTAACTTTTTTGGCCATTTTCAAGGTGTTTTGGAAATCGATCTTGTAAGTTACAAAGAATTGAAGCTCAAAGTAAGATGACTCATTTTCAGGCAAAATTATCCACAATATCTTGTAGTCCTTTTGGTCTCTAAAAAGTTTGATTTTAATCCAAGTTATAGATTGGAAGATTATAAAGTAAATATGAACTATGAAGGACACTACGTAAAAATGAATCTTTTGGCGTAGCTGAAATTAAGCTTTGATTGGCTATTCTAAACACATAACATTTTAGAAAGTTGGCATCCTATGCTCATTCTTAAGGTAACCAAGTTCTACATGCATGAAAACAAGTCTTGTATTTTTAGGACCATTTAAAAATGAGTGAGAAAATGGTCTTGCAATTGTGACCACTTCATCATTAAATTTTTAGAAACTATGAAGTAAATGGAAGATTTGTCACAAATCTATAGCCAAAATTCAAGATCAAACATGGTAGAGTGAGAATACACTAAGAAGAGCTACAAAATAGGATTTTGTTTTTAAAAAAATGGCTCAAATTTGAGTGGAAGATGTATATTTCAATGGTTGTTTCTACCCAGAGAGTTAAATAAAAAGCGGAGGGTAGTGATGCTCCAACTCTAATCTATTAGTGGGTAGCTTATTGAAGAAAAGCCATGAACAATAAAGGCTAGGAACTCATTAGAATCCCATGCATCATTATTGTCCAACCTCACACAAGTTTCAACTTTTCTTCCAGGATGTTATTCACATGGCTTGCCACACGTCTCTTCTAAAAGTGAGACAAAAGACTCCAACCATATTTTTTCCATCCCCAAAGTTGGGCCATATTAATTTTTGCTTACACAAGGCAGTACACGTTATGACCCTGCCCGCCGATGAACACATGCCTCCACTTCATTGGCAAGATGTCTCCGATCTATAGGTTGCAATTTGAAAAGTTGATGCATCCACTTTGATAGATTTGAAGGTATTTGTCATTTTACACAATTCTTACAATATCTTTAAGACTTTATACTACAATTCCTAGACCACCTATGCTTTGAATTTTTTTGTACATTCAAGAATGAATCTTTTTTAAAGCTATGTATTTTTAAATCCAAATGCACCACTTAATATCTAACTTGATTTTCTTGAGAATGAGCCCAAGTTCAAGTGACATTTTACATTCCTAAGTCCAAAAATGGATATTCTAAAATAGATTGATCCATTTTGGGTCGCCATAAAATTTAAAGATTAAGGATTAATGAACCAAAGACTTTAGACCTCATTTACTATTATAGATCTCATTTTAAATTGTATATAGCAACCAAAAGTATTTTTTTGATGCAAATTTTTTTGGAATCCAAGATTTTTATTTGGAAGGGAATTTATAAAATACATTTGTAATATTATAAATGTGATTTAATAAGATATGACAACAACCATATAATACCAAAAGTAAGCACACATAATTGTGACCTCTATCTTATTGCATCTCAATGCATCTTATTCATGTAGAATAAGTTGCAAAAGACAAGAATAACAGTCTTAGATTTCAATTTTGAAATGAAGAGGGGTGTACATAGTGATACAATTAGTTGAAGTTTGCAATTAAGTGGACGCCCTTTAATTTAGTTTATGTATGAATTTTAACTCTAAAAGACCAAGTAGCATTTTTTTGGCATCAGAACGTTTTAAGCTTTTAGTCATTTGTTAGAAAATTAAAGTATGATATGTAGTTTTTTTTGGTGCCTGGGTAGCCTAGGCACTTAAAAAATCACATGTAACAAGAATGTAAATTTAAAAGTGGTTTTCTAGATTTATATATGCAAAGGAAGTTTTGAGTCATTTCATTTTGATTAATGAGAAGAAAATTATGATCAAGGTTGGTTTGTAGCGATTATGGAATCCCTACTCTAAAAGAAGCTTTGAAGTCCTTTATTTAACTCCCTTTTCAATATTTAAAAAAAAAAATTATAGGATGTTGACTATTTATAACAACATTGAACCATTGGAATTGACATTTTTCAATTCCATAACTAAGTCATCAATATTTTACTATTTTGGGTCATCATTTACTACTTTCTATTCAATATTTTATTCAAGCACAAATATGAAATATGTTTTGTTGAAATCTTTTATGAGTATTTCCAACTTATTTTTGGAAAATACTTCTTTTCGAAATCCACGCATCATGATCTTGTACTTGTTAAGGTTTCTTATTCTAAAATTTTATAAGGGTGTACTCTACAAGGTACTTTAACAAGTTAACTACAAGATTCCACAACTGGATTTGTTAAAAAATAAATATAGATGAAGATTTTAGCCTGCTTTTGGAGATTAGTGTTTTGAAGTAGTTTTGGGCCTCTAAACATGACAAAATTTTAAGAGTTTTGAAGACTTGTGAAAATAAAGATCTTGCATGTTTTCAAATTCTTCGTAGGATGTAATTTATTATTGAGGCTTAAAAGAATCTCTTGATCTATGGTCCCTTCCTATAAAAGACTCCTAGGGATTAATAGAGAGCCTCTTATAACATGTAAAGTGGAATAATTCAATGTCATCAATCCGATAGCATCAATCACCCAATTTCAAGTGATCTCTTGGACCTTCTCATTTGTGTCAATCACCCACCCATAGCYAGAATCTTCATTAGATGTTTTTTCAGCCCTATATGAGACTGTTTTGGGGTTGTTCCCCAAAACTGTTCCCTGCGTAGGGAACCATCAACTACTAGTTTGAAATTTTGAATTTAAAAAAAAAAAAACACACACATCTAATGGGCAATCCTTTAGCATCAAAACAATGTTTTTTGGGAAGGAAGGCCATATTCGTTATATTGAGACTTTTTGCAATCTCATTTTTATCCTTGATTCAAAGATAAACCACTTTATCTCTATAATAGTATTTTTTTATAAATAGGTAACAATACCAACTTTTAGAATTTCATTATAGGATTACTATTTGAGCATTATTTAGTTTTGGTTTCAATTAATATTTTTCAAAATGAATTTTCCGATAATTAGCATTCTATCTCAGGATCTACAAAAAGTCTCAATATAACGAATATGACCTTAAGGGACCCATTAGCATGCGGTTTAGAATAGGTCTACCCACACTTTATAAATTTAGTCCCAACAAACCTTTGAAAAATCACAAAAATTCATTTCTTGTTGGAATGTCTTGATTTTACTAGCAAATAGGTTCTTTCAAACTTCTCAATCTCTGAAAATACATGAGTTGAGGCAAACTGCTTCTTCAAGGTAACTACACTAAATAGGGGTATTAAGGGGACCCTTACTAATTAATTGACATTTCACACTTCTACCTCTGTTTTACATCAATAGTGGTTGAAGTCTCCGGAGGTTGTACATCATATTTAGGACATGTACAATTTCCCTCATTTAGTCCCCTTAATTGTTTGGTCCCCTTAATACTCCTATTCAGTGTACTGTACATAACAAAATTTGTTTGGTAGTAGACATGTTTACCTTCCCTTCAAAAAATTGAAGAAAATGCCCTGATTTCAATCCACCGTACCAACCCTTATGACCGCGACAACCCCTGCCAGGAGGCGCCATTCAAACTCTTCAGCCGGCTTGCTTACTGTGGAGATGGCTGCTCGCATTACAATCCGCTCTTTTAGTCGCCTTCATCATAACTCCTATCTCACTGATTACACTGGAGCCGTCACTAAGCTGAAGGACGCCATGCCAGGACGGAGGTGACATTCTTCGAATTCATGGATGCATCGTGGTTGGCTGCCAATTCGGTAGGTGAGCCGTTGCTCACTCATGGACCAGGCCATCTCCGTTGCTAAGGACCCTGGATCTCATTGCCCAGGTAGGGCCGAGCATAACCATTCACTGCCAGCGATACTCTATGAAAGGCCGGATGTAGCATGGCCGTCGTCCAAGCTTTGATTAGGTCGCTCTCGAGACCGCCTCTTGTGCAAGATCGTTCGCTTCGACACGAGTCTTCCGTGTGTGCGCTTGGCAAAGGTACGTGAGTTGTGTGAATTCGCTGTTAAGGTTTCAAGAAGCATCCGCTTGCCATTTCTTGCTCTTTWTAAAAAAGAATCACGCAATTTCCGCTTCTTGTTATCATTTTCTGTTGTGGCTCGCAGGGAGAGTTTGTTGTTCGAACTTCGAAGATGTGTGATAGTTACTCGTTTTTAGATTTTTTGTTACTTGTGATCGAGATTGTGATGTGTGACGCTGGTCGTAGTTTCATGCGAAGTGAGAGCTTAGAATTTCTGGTCGTGAATTTGGATAGGCATGGAATCCAAGACATGGTTAGGAATTTACGAGATCATTCGAAGAAGTGAGGGATGGCGATGCGGGATTGGATTTGTGTGAATGCGCGTTTTTTCGAGAATGTAGAATCATCTTTTSGATGTGGATTTGTGATGCAGGAAGCTCTGAGGGCAGAGCGTGATGCGAATTACCTTACGTAGTTGAGACTAGCGAAGTGATTGTAGCAAGGGAGAGTAAGAATTGGGAACAGTGTAACCGGACTTCTTGTGATTTCAAGATGAATTCGTCTCTTGCAAAAGGCGTTCTGATTGCGGGAGTTCTGGGATGGTTCTTTGCATCAGATCCCCTCGAGTTGTCTACTTTATCCGGCATTGATGACTTTCATGCTCAATACGTGGCTCTACCTCCTTTCAACGTTCTCGCTAACGTCACTCGCGACACGGAGAGCAAATTGCAGACCTCAGAAATCATCGGGACGGGTGAAATCTTTGGACCTGAAAGCATTGCATTTGATGTTCATGGCAAGGGCCCGTACACTGGACTCRGTGATGGTCGTATAGTGCGATATGACGGACCAGAACTAGGTTGGACCACTTTCGCCACTACCAGCGCAAAACGGTAACTCCCTAGTCTGAGTTCTCTAAGATTCAAGATCTAAATTCTTCACCAATTCATTGTTACGAAGAATTAGAACATCAATTTACGAAATCTGTACTTCTGGATGTCGGAAAAAGTACTCGCGTAAAGACGTTATTTTGGAGAGTCCGCAAGAGTATCGAACCACGTTAGTCAYGTTGATCGTTGTCACGCAGAATGGTGATCGTTGTCATAAAGTGATATAATAATTATAACAGAAAAATACAGAAAACAGAATATATTTTAAAATAGAATCTCGACTYTTCAACTCATAATTGTGGCAGGCACAACACTACAGCAGGCTTGATTGTGTCRTAACTGTGTGGATCAGGCCAGCCGTATGTGACAATCATCCATCCGAACCACAACTGAGTCTCGAGCATATTTGTGGTCGGCCTTTGGGACTGCGATTTGAGAAGAGGACGGGAGAGCTATACATTGCTGATGCCTACTTTGGAATCCTGAAAGTTGGTCCTGAAGGGGGACTGGCTGAGCCTGTGGTGACAGGGCTTTACGGAGATCCGTTCAAATTTTCTAACGATCTTGATTTCGATGAAGATGGAAATCTTTACTTTACAGTTAGTAGCACCAAGTATCAACGCAGGTAAGATCTCCCTGTTTTTCTCTTGGGATACCAATTTGTGAGCCACTGGAGTTGCTGGTATCCACCCGAACCATTTCTTTTTATTTAATATCACCATTTTGTCAGTGCAGGCAGTTCTTTCTGTCGAGGATTGAACTTGAGGATACGGGCAGATTTTTGAGATACAATCCAATCAGCAAAGAGACGACGGTCTTGATAGAGGGATTACGGTTTCCCAATGGTGTGGCAGTGAGCAAGGATGCCACTTTTGTGGTAATAGCGGAATCCAACATGGCAAGGTAAGACTTCAGATGTTCATATTCACTATTAGTTGTTGGACATGTTGGGACATATGCCCAGATTTAACTGTCTTGAAACAAGGGGTTTGACTGTTTTTATAGTTATATGAYCCACGCMTTGCCATTGCTCGATTGGCAGGTTACTGAGGTACTGGTTTAAAGGACCCAAATCTGACACATGGGAGGYATGGATGGATCTTCCCGGAGTTCCAGACAACGTACGTCGGAATGAGAATGGAGATTTTTGGGTGGCTTTCCACAGCAAACGTACATTAATTGAGATGTACGCTGGAGCAGTTCCATGGTTCCGTCACTTCGTTGCCAAACTCCCTATTTCTTCAAAACAATTGTATGCCATGGTTGCACCGAAACCCCATGCACTGATTGCTCGTTATAGCTTTGATGGTCAGTTGCTGGAAGTTCTCGAGGACCAGCCAGGAAAGGTGGTCAAGGTGGTAAGCGAAGTTGAAGAACACGACGGGAAGCTGTACATGGGATCCGTGTTGCATCCCCAAATAGCTGTTTACACCCTACCGTCATGAGTCTAAACCTTCAATGCACATCGGTGTGCAAATTTTTAACTTTTGGATACCAACGTGTGTTCAAGAGGATAGTATAAACAATTCTTCTCACTCTTTTCGGCAGCCTTATGCCAGATATCTTGGAGACACACTATCCCTGGGTAGACTGTCTCCAGGTGCATTGACCCTCTTCCAGAATAGTGGTTATTAGCAATGCAGTAATGTTTCTGGACAGACTGCGATGTTATTAGCTCTCTTGAAGACATGGTGGGGAAATATCATTCATATCCTCTGGGAAGCATTAGTTCTCGAGGTGAAAGTAGAGCCTYGGTTCTCAGTTTCCTGGCCAAATGATTCGATGGTTAGTCATTTTTGAAGAGTTTTTTGAGATTCAAGAACAAATCCAAATGGTTGTGAAATTCGTCACTATCCTCCGTGCCATTCTCACTGATTATTTCTTCCCGATCCATACCTGGCAAACAAGCTTTGGGAACAAGCTTTTGCTCCCCGTATTTGTACTCTGCACCGTTGTATTTTCCTTTTCATGCATCTTCYCACTCGATTACCAGCGCTTGCCATACCATTCCTTCTAATGCAATTTGAATCTTGAGCAGCCGCTGCTGAAATGCTCAAGTCAGGAGCAAAATGTTGGATACAGGGTGTTCATGACAGAACTAAGAATAAGGGCTGGAGAATCCAGACGAATCCCGCGGACAACTCCACCATGTGCCACTTTGATGCGATGACAAAGCAATAACACAGCGTCCCAGAGTGCTGTCCGTCCCTGCCATATAAAAAACCAATTTCATCCACATCATTCCATGCTTACATAACATAGTTTACTGCCTGTCAAACACATCGTCTACACCATCATCAGAGACTAAGCCAAAAGGGAAGACCCCCTTAACGTTCAAAACGGGTGGGTGGGGTCTTGATGGATTCCTGAGAGATCTCTTTGCTTCCCCACTTATGACCAATTCTTAGACCGACATTGTGGCTAATTCTCTCAATGGTGTAATTAATAAAACCAAGCCACTAACAAACTCCAAACTTTTGAGGACCCTCGAGGTTTACACAACAGGAGACCCTTGAGATTCACACAAAGTTAGCCTAAAATTTTGGGATACCCTTGAGGTTTACACAACAGGTGACCCCTTGAGATTCACACAAAATTAGCCTAAAATTTTGGGATACCCACGAAAGGAAAGTCCGATAAAATGGAATCTCTCACTACCCCAATCCCAAAACACACACACACACACACACACACATACAATTTTTCTAATCATACACAAACAAAAGCATTTCATACCTGAAACGAGAACTGCAGCTTTCTGTCCCAGTAAAGCGCAAACACGGGAGGCCGCAGTTTGCCAATACACAAAACGCAGGCTCCTGGATGAAGGAACCCGGGAGCATGAGGCAACACAGCGATGTACTTCTCCGGTAASCTCTCCTTGTGCGGCGTGGCAGCAACGTACAGTGGGTTCACATGCCACTGAGAGCTCAGGTGCTCCGAGCTGGGGTCAACATGAAGCATCCATCGCGGATGCTCCAGTAACGCACAGAAGAGGTACAGCAGTAGGTGAGGGTCCGAGGGCATCATCTCAGGGCTMGTGTACAACAACTTCCGGCTCGAAAACTCCGTTCCATGGCCTGACCAATCGAACTGTTTTGCACACGTCCCATCCGCCAACTCTGCTAACAAATGACTTGAGAGAGGGAACGTATTAGCGGAGACAGTCTTGAATCGGTTCGTGACAACCGCCTCAACTTTACCTTAAGTGCCCGACTCACAAATGCAAAGTCCACTTTAGAAGCTAATAGGAAAATACAGCCGTCTTTTACACGTGTGTGACAAACAATTCTCTCTTTATTAAACCCTAAGTGCCCACACTAAAAATAGACATTCCATTCAAAGTTAGTACGGAGTAGATGATAATTTAATAACTTCCGAAATGTATATCTAAGTGAAAAAACGTAGGGCATGTTTTCTTTTTTCCATTGATACATGCTCCTAAGAAGGTCTGACATAAGATGTCCTAAGATGGTCCTAACAAAATTGGAACTGCAATTTTCATGTGCACAAGTGACGAGTATCTTCATTTCGTACCGTCCTAACCCATAAGCGGATCCTCAGGATTRTTTCTGATAAAGGACCTGATAGATACCATAATCTTTCTGTCATCGAGTCAGCTATACATGCGATCAGGGATTGGCTTGGATTGAGTAACCTTGTGAGACTTACCTCGAACTCGGTGAACGGAGTAGTCAGCACGCATACTGCTGACAGGAACAAGGCCTTTTCCCCAGTCCCCTTTCATAAGCGCCCTCAGTCTCTGATGCTCTGTGACTGCATCCAAGCATTCCTGAATCACCGGGTTATCYGCCTTCTCTTGAGTCATGCACTGAAGACCGAAGAGGGATGTCTGAGGGGCTGCAGTGTGGAACAACCAACAGGGCGTTCTTAGCTCTGGTCACATCCAACGAAATTTTTTTTTAACGCTACAAAAGCATGAGTGGGAGTCGTGATGGGCTTACTGGGACGCATGTCACGGGCTTGCAAGAGGGCGGCCTTGAGCTGGTGCATCAATGCATCTTCATCAGGACCAAGGGGTGTAAGCCACTCGTCTGCAATCATGCCTTCCGTTGCAGGAAGAGCACTATGTTCTCCACTGTACTCGCGAGGGCTCCCAATGTGTCCCACATTGATKACAATGCCTAGCTTTGCTGCTCCCGCCATTACCTTCATTAAGCCAATTAACCTCCAAGTGCTCAATCTAAAAGTTCACCTCAGAGGCTAATAGTTCTTTCTGGTAAATTCCAAAACAGATMTCTCTCTCTGTTGGTACATTTTATTTCTTCCTTGAAGCTTCCTATGTGATTAACTTTAACTCCAATAGATATGGAAGCAGCCACTTTTGGCAATTACGGAGGGAATTTATGAATGAACAACATTCTTAGAAAGATACACCGCCCATAATAACAGTCCGCTTGATCTGCAGCATGGAACATTACTCTTTGGCCAAGACACAATGGCTGATGGTTGTTCCTGCATTGGGTTACTATGCAGGGCTCTGGAGCAAAACAGTAATCCCTCAAACAGAAATCCCATATGCAGTTCAAGTGTACTCACCTGCCAGTGGCTGGTGTCAAGCTTGTGAACAAGTGGTTTGAGCAGAACGGAAGAGAACCATTGTCGCAASGAGTCCCGCCAGTGTTCGATGCTCTCTAAGATGCCCAGCTGCCTTAATCCCTCCTGAAACTGTTCAAGTGACATTGGACCTGGAAGTTCACCCTCTCCACATTTCGGTGGAGGAACTCCTTTCGGAAAAAGTGGGAAAAATCGAATAGGCAGCGTGCTGCTTCCTGAGTGCGATACCAGGCTGGAATTCGAGGAAGGATTAGACGAAAGCCCGCTCATCCCTCCAGCGGATGGAGGCAAAAACGCTGACGCAGTTCGGGCTGCCGATCCCAGAATGTGCTGGTCCACATCGGCCAGAAATTTGGCAAGGCTCTCTTCATTCTTGATCAATTCTCTTCTTACATTTGCTTTCACTCTCGACCAAGGCGAGGACCGAGGTGGTACTGGAACTCCCGAAGAGAGGGCAACATGAGATGTCATGGGATAAGACGATACCTGGCATCATCGAAATCATGGGATCAGCACCAATTCAGATGTTGTATCCGCTACTTGATCTCCCTCACTTGCTCGATCTCCTATTGATGCTTTTACGTCGAAGATTTGAAGGAGCAGTCACAAGGGAGATGGGAGATTATGGTGGAGCACTGAATAAATTCCTTTGCCATGTGCTCTTGCCTCTTCCTCTCATATTACTGTCATATGTCTTCTTCCATCAACATTTGGGTCAAAAGTTTCCGGTTACCTGCACACTAAAAGGACCTCTCCGAGAAATGCCTGCTGCTGTGGGACAAATAGATGGCCCAGTACCTAGCCATGGACCAGTGTATGGCTCTCAATTACTGAATTCACGTCTCTGTGTAGTTGTATCTTTTACTGAAGGGGAGCAGATTTAGGGTTTACTGACCTGCGCTTCCGCCGGGACACCAAGTGCGAGCCCCATTGTTGCATCCCAATGCTGAGCTCTCCTTCTCTAATCCAGGATGCACAGGCACCCGAAACAAGACAGAAGAAGCACCAGCTGCTGAGGCACGGAACCGACTCTGTCTCTGCTTCAAAGAACTCCGGAGTTCAGCGGGAGATGAATYACAGTATTTCCGTTTGCGCGATGACATTCCCAGAAGGACCCGCTGGTGGAAGGTGATGGAGGAAGAGACAGAAGGGTGTGCAGCAGCAGTTACAGAGGCCGTCTTTGATGAGTTTTCCATGAGGAGCTTCTGAGTTGGATCGCTGCTGGATGTTAGGATCTGAGCCAATGCTCGGAACGTTGAGGCTTTCCAGAGTGCGGTTGTGGAGAGTGCAACAAGAATCGTCGCAATCCCCTGTGCTGCTCGAACCATTATGACTGAARCACATCGCAGACSCAATATCAATGAGGCACATGTGCAAACGTATTGAAGWCGATATGCGAGARCGTGATCGATAGGACTAGCCATCTTACCAGCTATGGCCGGAGGAATGCCGACGACCCCAAGTGCWGGAACCGACCATTCCATCCTACAGACGTCAACACCTTAGAAAGTTATGGTTCTAACAACAATGCCAAATTCAATTGAGCGAAACAAAATTTACGGTGACGATCAAGAAGAGGCGAGGGTTACCAAAACGTCAAGCCACAGACACATGAAGACAGGAAACAGAGCAACGCRATAGTGGTCAGTTCTTTCCTCGAGGGTCTCACGGCAAGCACAGAAAACGCCGCAGCAATGCCAGGACTCTCATACACGTCGAACTGACGAGACTGACGGGACGATGAGACTGGCGTCAACCCGACCATGCTTGCAAGCGCAACGCGACCTGTCTTCGTAACCACCACGTGATTAGACATCCGTCAAAGAGCGATCCTACAAAGTGTAGGCATTTCCTCGAAATTAATAGGACATACATACAATCAGCCTCTTCATTCAAAAATGAACTTTCCAACCCTGTTGGAGGTGACCTAATTCATCTCAATTAGGATGACACCACCTGGAAGCATCGGCAGATTCCTTATCCTCGGTGACCAGCTCTGCTTTGTCAGTGATCCCCTTCACACCGTCACTGGCTATTTATTTTGCATCTGTCATTTGCGTCGTGGGCTCTGCGTCTTGCCACCACTGCACGCATCTCTCGATTTCGCAAACTTTCTTTTGCCGTGACTTAGTTTCTATTGAGGACTTTCGGCATGAGTTAGTTGCGATTTTGTCGCTGCTCATTTTGCTTTAGAGAACATTTTCGAAYTTTCTGTTACCCTGTTTTGCAATCTGGCTTTTGATGGGGTGACTRTCCCCTGCCCATTTTCTCTCGGAATTCCCGTTCCCATTTCCCCGAGGATCATCGAAGGCAGTGCTTGTGGAGATTACAGTTCAAGGCATCTCCTCTTCGTCGTCTTCTTCTTYCTATCTTCGTTACATCGTGTCGTCTCGATGGCCACTTTGGTAGTATCTGCCTTGGTGCCACCAGCCAGTGCAGTTACCCAGACCTTCTACAACTGCGGAAGCTGTCGAAGTGGTCACATTKTGGCGATTGCATCGAGGGTTTGGAAGATGAAGCAGCCGTTGTCGACGACGATTGTACGAAGGAAGGCCGTTTCACCGCGATGCTGTGCTGCATTACCCGAATCGGACCAACCCTACCTGAAGGATTTGCAAGTTCCTCAGGCGTGGGTTCATCCCTCTGCTGCAGCGCAGGTAYGATCTTCTCGACCATTCTCRCRCTTGTGTGTATTGGAAAATTCATCTGTACCATTACTTTTGCTTTGTTATGCAAAATTGACACGAAATGGGTTACATTCGTGATCTCTTTAGTTAGGGTTTTTTGAATACTGCGAAATTTTGCATAACGCAAGCCGATAACTTTGCAAAAAATCCTCTGGAATTTGAGCTCGACTTTTGCAAGCAATTCCCTCTACGGTGGAGCCAGATCACTATGTAAATGCTGTGATTGCAGCCTATTTTGTCAATACCAACATGGTTGTGGGATTTTCAAACCATTCTTGAAATTGTGTTGCTAATTTTGGGCCCATCTGCTATCCAAAGGAAGAATCACGGTATTCAAGCTGCAGTTGGGGTGTCACACTGCACGCTTCTTAGCCTCGCTACTCTTTGTATCTAAATCCAGTCCTGCACAATTCCAAACCTCATAATTCTCCTCTGAAAGTACTGGGCTCCTCGTCAATTTTGAAATCCAAATTGCCTACTTCCTCAGCGCGCAAGTCTTCCACTTTGACAGGGCCCTGATGATTCTTCGGAACCTTTCCTTTCTTTGACACATTTATGCTAATATTTGAAGTTCAACGTCGACAGCAAACTTCTGCATTGATAAGTTGCAAGTTATCATAGGTAGTTCTACAGTTGCAGTCTTTGAATGCAGTCCATCTTGTTGTAAAGTTGCAAAGCCTTGGGGCCACATGACCATTACCATTATTACTTCTCACATTATTTGTGTGGTCTAAATGTCTTATGGTTGTGCCTTTCAGGAAGCCGAATGGCTGCGAGGAGCGCTGCATCAGTGGCTGGATGACGAGTATTGCCCTGAGCCAGCCAACGTGGAGATCAGCCAACGATGCTCCAAAGTGTACTACTACTGTTTGATGGAGCAGCAGGTGGACATCGGCGACATCCTGATGCAAATGGTGCGCGACCTGGAGACGTTCTCCTTCAAGGAAAGCTTCCATGGCGCCTTCAGTTCCGCCAACGCTGCCATCGCCCTCATTACCAAACGCATGGAGGAGACGCAGAATTCGAAAACCAGCTGAACGGGATGGATTGGTGCGTGGTCCATCGATCATTCTCCATCACTTGGAATTCAGATGAGTAGCATTCATGGTTTCATGGGGTGACTGTAAAAATTGTATAGACGAGCTGTAGAGAGTGCAGAGGAAATTCATCTTGTAAATGGGGTGCAAACACACGCCATTCCCAGTTTGAATATGCAAAATCTTTTCTGCATCTGGATTCGTAGCTTTCCCTCGGAAGGACTTGCAACCCGCCTCACTGGATTCTGGCATCGTAAACCGCGCCCCAGGAAATCGCCCTTTCATTTCCTGGGAGGGTTCTGCAGCCGTAAACCACTGCCGGGAAATGCGCCTTTCATTGCCCTGCCCTGAAGGATTCTACTGAGTAATTAGGGTTTCATGTCCGTAATGTCCGATTACGCGGGCAAAATTGCGTAATCGGGCCTTATGGATTTTACATCCAAAATTTTTCAATCATCCAAAGTTTTGCATTTCCCGGCAGTGGTTTACGCCAGGCCAATGGCTCTCGTCGTCGGGCATTGCGTGCAAAAGAGTGTCTCCTCGTTGACCCTTTTTGCAGGCATTGCCCTCCTTCTCAGGCATTGCCCTATACATAATGCCAGGCAAACCTGCATAATCGATGATTATGTATCCTTCATCCAATTCTGTTATTTCATCCCCAGTGTTTCATTCAACTTTGATTTTCTTGCTTGTGATGGACGTAGGACATCAGACTGAGCATCCCGATGCTGAAACCAAGCATTTAGAAAAACACAGGTTTCTTTTAGTGAGTTTACATTGAGAGTGACTATAAAAAACATACTCCCTCCGTCTTGAAAAAAATCCGGGGTTTCCTAGAAATGGCCAGATTAATGTGTAAATTGTTCCTATTTTCAAGGGATTGTGGAGATATTGTAGCCTCTATTAAACCACACTAGATGTGAAAGAATGGAAGTCAAAAGTGAAGTAACGCATGTTGCAAACAAGTGGCAAAAGTGACAATTTTTCCCCTTTTAGAAATTGCTCCAATGGTATTGATTTTGATCATTCTTTGAACAATGTTGGTTTAGTGACGTTCATTGATGTCCTATGTATTCAATTTCGACAATGTTTAGTGATTCAACTCCAAGATATTCTCAACAAGAGATTTGTTAGTAGCAATTTTTGTATAGTTTTGGGTTGAATTCTTCACCTCTGATTAGTTAGAGGTTGTGTTTTGATTCCATTTGCAAGGATGAAATTGCTATATAGTCTTTGGAGTGTGACATCTGTAGATTCTTTTGCTTTAGAGTGTTCAAACTAGCTTCAGTTGTTGTCCATTAAGTTGTGGAGAGCCAATATCGAATTTAATTTGAAACAAGCATATTTAGAAACCCTGGATTTATTTCGATACGGAGGGAGTAGATTATTTAACCACATAGTTTAGTAGATAGCTAAGTTTGATGTTTTGTTTAATCTTAGGCATCCGATTAGAATTTTCTTTACATTCCCACAAGAGGAAGTGAATGTGTCTATTTTGTGTCAAATTTTCAAAACATCCCTTATATTTGACTTTATCATCACCTAGTACCTAAACTCCAAATATCCTCTCAAAAGGCATTTTGTTCTTAGTGGTGAAATCTTTAAAAACTACAATTTCATTGTGACCCATTGAAATTTTTTGGGTGTCAAGAGCACCTCCATTAATAAGCAACAAATTGAGCACACCAAATGAGATTTGGAATGTGTCTATTCTCAAATGGGCCTTGCATGAATTCTAAGGCTCCACCACTACACATTACAATAGCCTTGCAAAACAACAAAATCCATACCCTAAGGCACATGAGGAATGACAAATGCTAAGGTTTCATATTTTTTTGCCTAGGCATGATTTCGTGAAGTTTGGTCATGACTGTCTCTTTGCATAAAAAGAAAAAAATTGTGAGCTCTTCCTACCCACCCAACCTTGATCCTAAGGCACTATTAGAATTTAGGGCTTAACATGGCACAATGTCAAACATGAAGGCATTATAGGGGTTTTCTTTTGAGTGGATAGTGAGGGATTGGTGCATTTCAATTAATGCACCCCTTGTCCCCTCCCCTCCATTCAATCAAAAGACCCCATAAATTACAAAAAAAAAATGATTCATTAGCCCACCTCCCTCTTCATCCCTCATCTTATAATTTGAGTTGTTTGGATTTGATTTGCAAACAATATGGGATATGTCCATATCTCATATCCAGTATCTTTATTGTACCATGTCCGTATCCGTATCCCATCTATTGTATACGTATCTATATTATATCATATATGTCCTATATATGTATGCCATATATGTCCTATATCTGTATTTTTGATTTGATATTTTTTATTTTTTTAATTTTTTTTTGTGTGTGGGGAGGACAATTTTCAAGAATGGCAAGTTCGCATCTTTTCAGTGGATAGTAGCTTGTAGTGTGGGTGGGATTTTTGGAGTGGCCTATACTCAGAAACGAAAAAGTTCACATCTAAAGAAGAGGCACCCAATGGTGTCCCTATACCCAATGCCATCCGATTCTACAGTGCATAATCATTTCAAATTATAAATGTAGGTAGGTAGTACATGGCTTATTTCTTTGACCTAAAATAATAAGCAGTCTACACTCCCTCTACATTTACCTTCTAGAATGAATACATGACCTAGAAAGGGACGACATTGGGTACATGGACGCCATTGAGTGCCTCTCCCTTAGTAGGATTCAACAAGGTCACCCGGGTGTGCCAAACCTTTTACTGTGGCAGTTTGATGTGCCACGTGGACATGCTCTTACCGTGCCATTTTGGCGTACCCCACTGGAGATGCTCTGTAAGTAAAGCAATAAACTTTTCCACTGGTCAAACGAGTAATCCAGAAAAAAAATTCTGGCAGATACCGTAATCCCCATCACATTTTCGGTGCCTGCACAGACTTCCAAGTGGCTAGGGACGGAGAATAACAGCATGTCAACATGCCGTCTTGCTCCTCATCTCTTCCACACAGATACATTGACAGCCTCTGAACACCATCCTTGTGCAGCTCATAGTCTATCTCCAATTCTGCATATTATAGTACATTAGTTCTTGTTGATCATCTTACAGTATTCTCTTCAACAATTCTGCTTTAGAGTCCCTTCCCATGTTGGGGATGCACATTAAGATTTTCGAAATCACCTCTTTCTCAGCATTAGTCGACTTGAGTCAAGCTCTCTTCAAGTTGCGGTGAGTCAATCTGCAATAAAGGTTTTCAATTGCGATTCTGAAATCTGCGATACCATAGAGACGGACTCTCCAAAGTTTGAAACAATTGACCTAAGAACTGTGATCACCTTGGTGCACTTTGAATTCTACAAATTGGGTACATCACCAGCTATTGAATTGTTGTAAGCTTCTTTGAGTTTCTGATTAGGGTTTAAGGGTTTCGGGTTTACCCGATTGGGACGGTGAGAGGCTCTGTTCCTTGTGAATTGTTGTGCAGTTTTTTGGTGGTGAACTGGTGTTTTTGTGAATTGGTGTTGATGTGCAGGATCGGTGATGGCAGCTACCACCATGAGAGCTTTAGTTTGCCGGAAGCTGGGCGATCCGACGCTTCCCTTGTCGGAAACCTCGCCCATCTACGTTGACGAGCAGTATCCGAAACCGAAGATTTCGTCTCCCACTTCGGTTCTGGTGAAGATTGTAGCCTCCAGTGTGAACTTCGCAACGGGCTTGCAAGTGGAGGGCAAGTACCAAGAGAGGCCTCCGTTGCCGTACGTCCCTGGGGAGGATTTTTCCGGCACTGTGTTGGCGGTGGGAGAGAAGGTGACGAAAGTGAAAGCAGGGGATGCTGTCTGTGGCGTTGCGGAGGGCGGGGCTTACGCTGAGGAGCTTCTTGTGGATGCATCCAGAGTGTAAGTTCTAACCCTAATCTTCAATATTGCGAAAAGAAACCATGAATCTCTTAATCCCGCCATCCACAAGTTAGTGTCCACAGTGTTGTTGAAAACGTTTAATACCAATTTCTTTGATTAGCACTTTCGTTGATCATGTTGTGAACGGGGCTTATGCTGAGGAGCTTCTTGTGGATGCGTCCAGATTGTAAGTTTTAACTCTAATCTGCAACATTGCCTAAAGAAACGATGAATCTTACCCCCCTCCGTCCACAAATTAGTGCCCTTAGTGTTGATGAAAACGTTTGATACCAAATTCATTGATCATGGTTCCAAATTCTAKATCACTAGAATCACACTGAAGGACATTGCATATGTTCATTTGCAAACTAGATAAAATTAGACACAAGAAAGCCTCCGTATGACCTACTCCAAACAAGCTCAGAAAACACATGAGGTTTCAATTAGGTGATTTATATCTGGACGAAGGGAATATGAACTTGGAGTGGTTTTGAGATTGTAAATGTTCCAGTAGCTCTGTTTTGTTCTCGTATTATCGTTCAGTCGTATCTTTTAACCGYGAAAGAACTCAAATTGGGCCTAGTGTTTTTTTCTGCAGTTACATGGAGTATGGAGACTTTCTATGTCCGATTTTATTTATTGTTTGACCAACACATGCAATTTTCGTCACTGATTCTAGTGATGTAAAATGTGGTACCATCTGAATTCTAATTTTCACATTACAATTAATCGAAATGGTCATTTTTTTTACACCTTGAATCCTTTGTCCTTTAACCATGTGGGCTTCATGGTTTTTAGCGGTTTTGAGTAGGTCATATGGAGGCTTTCTTTTGTGCGATTTTGTATAAATTTTTGAAGAACGCTTGCAATATTCTTTAGTGGTCCCGGTGATATGAARTTTGGTCCCATCTGAAGTTATTTTTATCACTATATGATCTATAGAATTGGTCATTTTMAACCCTTGAATCCTTGGTCCKTTATGGRTCAAGTAGGATTATTCACTGGCTATGGTGCCTGATGCAGGTACAAGGTGCCAAATGGATGCGATCTACTGCAAGCTGGCGGTCTTCCTATTGCATTTGGCACAYCTCATGTAGGACTGGTTCATCGTGCGAATCTGAAAGCGGGCCAGGTATTGTTTTCTATGGCTCGTGATCGTTGGTATAAGCWCAGTTAGATAATTAGTGGAAAGCTATGTAAAGTCATTGCAATTTAGCTAAGGTGACTACACGTGTCTTTATGGACACTTTAAGGTTTGCTGAACCTAATTGCGACACATCTCAGAGCCATACTCATTTGATTCTGAAATCTTGGTGCCATCATATTCTGTGTTGCAATTAGGTCCAGTGACWCAATGAGGTATCACTACCTTCGTGGGAGTTAGCACCAATTTTCTAACTGAGACAACTTGAGCAGTTGGAGCATTCATTATCTAATTTCGGTTGGCTAAAATTGTATTTGGATGGTGTGGGCGGGACTAGAGGAGCCAGAGGACTTGCCTGTGCGAAATTGGGTCTAGACTTAGCAATTACTTGGGGACACTTCTAGTTCTTAGCAAAGTCGGTGACCTTATTTTGATGGAATGGACATGGATTGAGCAGGTACTTCTCGTGCTGGGTGCAGCTGGGGGAGTGGGTTCATCTGCTGTGCAGATTGGCAAGCTCTTAGGTGCAGTTGTAATCGGTGTGGCCAGGTTAGTGTAGCATCTGCTCAATGCTTCACAACTTGCTAGATTGTGGTTTGTAAGTACTTTTTTAGAAGCTCTCGTATTTTATGACATCAGAAGTTTGCGTCGGCCAGTTTTCTTCTTGAAAACTATCTTATTAGCCCCAAAGAGGCCCGCTTCCATATCTAATTGAGTTGAAATAAATCATTCAGGAAGCTTCAAGGAAGGAAACAAGTGTACGATAGAAAGAAAAAAATCATACCCTACATTTATGAACAATTTATTGAAAGTCACTATAGTTTCACAGTGGAATATCTGTTTTGTGCTCGAGCACTCGGAGTAACTCGTGGACATGGAACAGGGGCCAGGAGAAAGCGGAGTTGTTGAAAACTCTCGGAGCTGATCTTGTAGTGGATCCGAGTGATGGTGGGCTGATCAAAACCGTGAAAGCATTCTTGGCCTCCCGGAAGCTTAGAGGCGTAGATGTTCTTTATGATCCAGTAGGTGGTAAGCTTTTCAAAGACAGCATGAAGCTACTGGGCTGGGGTGCCCAAATCCTGGTCATTGGATTTACCAGTGGGGAAATTCCCAGCATTCCTGCTAATATTTTACTCGTGAAGGTACGTACTGGGAACATGCTATGGTCTTCGTTACATATATTCATTATGCTTATTACTGAAGTCTTTATGTTTATAGGTTGTTTTTTGTTTTGGGTTCAGAAGTCGAGATCGTTTTGATCAGTTCTAGCGCCTAACTTGCGCTTATACTAAAATACTTACCGTAGTTCTGAAGGTGCATCGTTTTCCTTTGCAGAATTTGACCGTGCATGGCTTGTATTGGGGAAGTTACTCTAAATTTCAGCCTCAAGTGATGCAAGACTCTATGCAATCATTGCTTGAGATGTTGACGAAWGGCAGTCTGCGCGTTCATATTTCTCACAAATTCTCGSTCTATGAGGTATACTTTTGCCTGAGACATTCTTTTTGGTGTATTATCTCCTCTGACCTGCGATGCTAGTTTATTTCTGCAAATTTAATGGTGGTTTTATCCTCTTTACAGTTGATATCTGTGTTAACTCTTTTTGCACTATGCTTACCACTCATGTCTTTTAGACAACAAGGCTGGTGCATGTGTTATAACTCCAACTATTTGCATGACAATCATCTTTTCCTTTTACCTCAATTAACATTGCTCATGTTACCWTTMTGTGCAGGCRAACAAAGCTTTTGCAATGTTGAGGCAACGTGAAGTGCGGGGGAAAGTGATGATTCTACCTGGGGGCAGTTCAGAAAGTCCTAAATCAAAGCTGTAGGAAATTATTGRCTTCTCAAGTTGTCTGTAGTACCTAGTCAAATGTGAAAAATGTTGTTGATATTTATAACGTAGTTCCTTCGGTTGCAGAGATTTGAAACCTATTTCAGAAGCATGTTCTGGCGTTGAGCATTCAGACCTCCGTAATATCACCGTTCCTGGGGTCTCATCCTTGTTTTTCTCACCAAACCAATGGGCCCAGGCTTACCCAGTTAATAACTCAGTGTYMCTGTGATTGGAAAGGTAACAAGTTGCGTACTRAAGTGATAACAAGGAGTTCGACAGGTACACGTMGTGCAGCYAAYATCGGAGGAATAGARAGAAGACGCACACAATGCTGTGTTWWMSATTGTTTAGAAGGGCAATAAATAATGGGACAAATTTWTTCACAGAAAATTCCTTCCCGAGACTGGATAGTTTGACACAAGCCCACAGGGAGGATGAATGAGCGGAATGTATTGTGCTGAGTGCAGGAAGAATAAGCTTTCTTTCTAAATTATTCTCAGCTGCACCTGCAGATCACAGCTACAATCTTTGATTTGATCTGAAAGAATATAATAATGATGGTGATGATGAAAACCCCACAAATCTGCAGTCTCTAATCTCGTCGTAAAAATCTCAAGCCTAAGCCACATGGAGCGCTACTGCACAAGCTTGCCGACGTGTTTGAAGTTGTCCTCAGTGGCTCCTAAAAATTAAGCTAGCGGAGGCGCTTCTTCAACTTTGAARAAAGTATAGGACAAAATTAGAGAATTGATACCGTCCATTTTGGGGTCTTCAGCAAACTCTGGATCGATGAAGAAAAAGACCTGCACCATGCCACAGGACGGTTCAACATACTATCCAGCATGCAACATGGAATAGTGAAACCACTTTCATTTTMACAAGTTCTTCTGTAAAATTAGATTGTTTCAAGAACTTCTAGACTTCAGGAAGATAATCTTTCCCACRATGTCTACCGATTATCACAATGATCAAACACAGATTTAACGATGTATCATGAGGAGCTTCCATATGATCATTGCGACCACATGAATCATGAAAAGATTTTCTTTATGGTGTGGTCAAAAAGTTCTTGAAACAGYCTAATGTTACTGAAAGCCCTGTTTTTTGTTCACAAAGCTCATCAACCATGACTGCCCAACTTACTGGCATGTCAATCTTTTCACCGGGAAGAAGTCGCTGCTCTTCAAAGCAAAAACACTGAATTTTGTTGAAGTAGAGTCCCGCCTGCATACACGAAAAGTTTCAAAGTGACTAAATAGGCTTGGATTCAGTGGACACCATGAACTAGCTCATCAAGGAAAGACGTATAAAGAGACTCATATAAAGTTTATTTACAAGTAAAAGGTGAACTTAATCTCAGAGGGACAAATAGACCAGCAAAATTATACCAACGTTGTCATTAACTATGCCGGTTGGACATAGAAGTAAATCGTGTAACTCTAATAATGTTCGCTTCACCTCTAATGAATGAAGAAACATTATTGCTCCTTGCAGACAAAAAGGARCGATGAATTTGAGAAGCAAAATTGGTACGAAAGGAATAACAAATCAGGTCTCAAACTGACCTTCATGGGAGTCACATTGTAAGTAGAGACACCAGTGATGGGTGTTGAGCTTGTATTTTCAGCAGTATAGAATGCAAGGGTGCTCTGTCCTGGCCTCACCCGGATCTGAAATGTGTATCACAATAAACTCTTACAAGTCTCTAACTGTCCAGTAATAAGGATAAACCTTTGAACTAACCACGTTTGATTCTTGAAAGTGACTAAACATCAAAAACTCATCCCAAGAGAAACGCATCATGCCTAGAAGAAGGCTTATTACAAAACATAATTCCCACAATCTACTTATCTCAGTTAGCCRACCTTCCTGGACTAGGAAATTTTGTCATTCAAGCACTTAGAAGAYTTCCAAAATGAAGCTAACGTCACAGAAAATTGTGAATGAACACCGAAGAAGGAAGAGCGTCAACACACCTCCCGTTGGCAAGGAGTGAACTTCCAAGGCATACCATCTGATACATCTGCATTGAACTGTACCACCAACTCCCTTCAACACATCACAGATAGAACAAGTCTTCCTCATCAGATAATCGTCACTTCCAACTACTGCTATACAGTTCAGATTTAAAAAAGGATGAAGTAACCAAAAATCCARTTGTGCAAGAACAGACTCCTTTCACAAACCTCTACTGCCAAATGACAAACACAACACCTCTACCCTTATCTCAAGTTTTAGATAAAATTCTGCACGTAGGATCTSTCCAAACTCTCCTGCTACGGCAATATTCCGCAATACTTGATCAAAGATAAAAGTCTCACCTACATTCCGCGGCAGACTTTTCAGTCTGATGACGGGCGATCTTCTCTTCTACAGTCTGCAGGAGGAACATCTAGTCACATGATCTGATATATCCTCGTCTTGCAAAGCTGCACGCCTGTTAATAAAAACATGGCCTAGTTGATATTCGTGATACAAAGGTAATTGGTGTTAACAGTTGTGCGATCGCAACTTAAGAAAAAGAGTAATAAGGCTATCACAGTATCACGTACCTCTCGTCTTTGTACAGTGCCGCCATAGCCAGTGGCTTGACAAAATTTGCGATACAAGGGTACAGCAGCATAGGTGGCACCAACCATGGCTGTCACCATCGCCACCAAATACATTAGCATYGCCTCCGACTTCCTCTTCCCGGCATTTTGACTCTCCCATGTCAGCCTGGCTCTGCGCAAGCCTTCCTTGGCTGYAACTTCAGCTTGGCTACTAAAACCKCGTGCCCTACTGTCCAAAACACTCCAGGAAGGTTTTGACTGAAATTCGATCCTTCCAAGAGGAATTGAAAATTCTHTGATCAGCCTCGGCTTGTTTAGTGAATTCCATAAGCAACGCCTTGTGTCGATTCTATTCGCTACTGAAGGGGATACTAAGGTTTCAAAGTARCGAGTAGGAACTTTGCTGGCGTATAATTTCGGCCTGGAAAGAACACACCATCATCAATACCAGGCTTTCCAAAGTAGATCCTAACACCAACTAACCAAGTTCAATTGCACACCTAAACCTAACCCTAGTTCCCATGAATTCTGAACATTAAAGCCGTACGAAAATGCCTCAAACAGAGAATTTCCACAGCATTAGCKGCAGTTACCGTATAATCAAAGGCGGGGAGAGAAAGTACAACGGCTTTGTGAAAGCTTTCTTAGCACCACGCAACAAGTTCAGTTGCACATTTTCAACTTCTTGGAAGAATTGAACCACGCAATTTGGATTAGATTTTGACTCCGAAGTTCAATACTTCCAGGGATTAGCATTACGGAACAAGTTCAGTTGAAACCCTAATTTCCATGATTATGAGCATGACAGGCGTATAAGTCGCGGATTTTCACAGCATCAGCTACTGTTATCGTAAAATGAAGGCGGAGMGGTGAGAGCATACAATGAATTCGTCGAACTCGCTAAAGCACTTGACGTTTCCGCAGTAAACCCTGAGCGATGCCATACTTCCTGAATGTGGCGAACGCAGCTCCACTGAGACTGCATCCACAAGCGCACCCTCACCATGCCTTCACGCAAATCGCGAAAAAATTGATGATTGAGAAAGCTTCAATTGGGATTCCTGTCCGCCACAATTGACATGACGATCTTAGGTTTCTGGAAACACAGAGTTTTAGGGTTTTAGGGCAAAAGAACTGAAGGCTCGAAAGTGGGTGAGTCATCATTTGCTGTAAGTTAGTAGAGGCCCATAAAGCGGTGACCATTTACCAGGTAATTTGCAATTTGGGGGCAGTTCAACCGCTTGAAATGAAATTTTTTTGGTAAATATTTTTTGAAAGATAAATGGAATTGGCATCTATATCAAGTAGTTTCATATTTTTTGGATTGTCATGGAATTAGTTATGAATTTGAAGCTGGAATCATATAGGGCTTTAAAAGTGTCTATCCCTTCATATGTTCATGGACAATGATAAATGCAACTTTGTTAGAAAATGCTTATGGGGCATGGATGCTTTAGGACCTCCTACCTTATGTAGATGCACTTTGATATAGTAATTAGGTGACAAAGGTAGGAGGTCCCTGAATTGACCATTTACTAGCTATCTAAACCTTAAGTTAGGTTGTTTGATTGTTTCGTTAATTTATTAAGTTGCGATATCAGTGACCATGTGTCCCACGATGGTGTTCTTGGTGCCGACTGAAAGCCCTTGACAATGTGCCAGAAAGAGGCGTCCCACCACCTGGTTTGCATTAGTCCCCCTTCTCTCTCTAAAAAATCACAAGTCGTTGATTTTTTTCTTAAAAATTCCCCCCCTTCCCTGCCGTTAATCTTGATACAGATACTAATACTGGGATACAAATATTGGGATACATATAATGTAATATGAATACTAGGATGCGGTATGGATACGGATACGGAAAGAATACCAAAACAAATTAACCCATATCGATTGTCATGTAAGTTTTATTTCCAAAAATATAAGAGTGGGGGGTATTGGGGTTTCCAAATTGTTATCACATTGGATTACTTTTCATACCCCCAAATAAAATTGGAGGGATTATGAAAAATAATCCAATCTGAAACTTTTTGGTACATTGTTTCATACATTGGTAAGGAGGGATGCAGAGGCTTTGATTTGTGGCTTTGGGACCTTCTATGTGAAAATTATTGAATTTCAAAGTTTTTAGTAATCCAAAAAATTAGAAAATTACTTTTGCTTTTATTTTGGTTGTGGCAACGGCACAAAGCACACTAGTATGCATTTTGAAATAAGCTAAACTCCTTGGAATATTTATTTTGCTAACTATCCTTAAAAGATAAATAGAACCAACGTCTCATACAAGTAGCTTTATATCTTTTAAACCTTCTTACAATTACTTATGAATTTTTAAAGTTGAAATGCAATAAAGTTGTAAAAAAGGTATATTCACCTTTGGTACTACTATTGAAACCCTTAATATGTACCTATGTGTCAATGGACACTTGCCAAAATTTGGTACTTATGGACACCTTACCTTATTTTGTTTCTATATCCAATATTGTTCAAAATTATTCATTTTATTATAAGAATCTAGGAACATTCAAAAATCAATATAGCATATGACTTCTAGAATATGTCATCATGCTATTTTGTATGTACAAATTCTAGCCATTGGGAGATTTAGTGTTGAAACAACAAACAAATGTGAACAAATAAACACGTAAACAATTCAAAAGAATGAGAAAAAAAAGACCCAAAAAATCATTATCCAATTAATCCCCAAAGTCCTAAGACCATTAATCAAATTCCACTCATAACTACCATTCTTATTGCAAAATGCAAAAATATTTAGAAATTATCATTAGGAGAAGTATGAGCCCTCCAAAAGGCTATTAGAACGAATCAACCGCAAGGCCTTGTGACATTACAATTTTTTTTTTTTTTTAAAGTTTTTTTTAAATTTAATAAAATAAAAAAATTATAAAAAATTATAAAAAATAAAAAATAAAAAAAATATTTATTTATTTATTTATTTTTATTGAAAATCTGACGTGGCACTAATAGTGCCATGTAGGATTTCAATTTTTTTTTTTTTTTTTTTCCATAATAGCACCGTGGCCTTTTAGAACCATTAGATGTTTTTTGGACCGTCTAGAAGACTGCGAGTTCCCGGGCTGTGGGAACACATAGGGAACTATGGGAACTCTGCCACGTAGGTAGTCTGACGTGGCACAGAGACTGCCACGTCAGATAATACTAATTAATTAATTATTTAAAAAATATTTTTTTAAATCAGTTTTCAGTTTCTTTATACTTTCTAAGATTTCTGGAAAAAAAAAAAAAAAATTTTTTTTTTTTTTTGAAATTCAAAATTTCAGACCAGCAGTCGTTGGTTCCCTGTGTAGGGAACAGTTTCAGGGAACAACCCCGAAACAGGCTCTTGCGGGGCTAAAAAAACATCTAATGTCACAGCCTTTTGGAGACCTCATATTTCTCCTAATGTTTTTTGCATATCTAATTGTAGGATTTTATGGTAGACTCGCATAAGACTATGTGGTTTACAAGATATTTATGTTTGAAGTGAAGAAAACCAATATTGTTACACCTTTCTTGACTAGATTTTAAGGCTTTAAATCTCTTTTAATTAACTTTAATATTTTGCACTACCAATGTTGAATTGTAATAAAATTTATGTTGAAGAATTGAGTTGGAAGTCAAGGGAAAAAAATCAAAAAATACACTTGATTTTCATTCTCAAAAAATTATTAAATAAAAACAAGTACAAGATCAAGGGAAAAATTAAATTATTAATAGGTTGGAGATTCAATTGAAACACTATAATTCCAATGGTGAGATTGTTCTAGAAAAGAAAACTAAACCTTTGCACTAGTCCAAATAGAAGTAACCAATGATTCCATGTAGACAAAAGTACTTGATACGAGCCATAAAATACTTAAAATTCTATTTTGACTTTTGTAATTTTTTTTTCAACAATCATTGGGCATTGAGCATTATTAGACTAAAAGTTTGTCAAAGTTTTAAACAATTTCAACATAAGATGCCTATGTCCATGATTTAATTTTAAAATCATACAGCTATAAGTGCATCTACAGAGGGTGAATGGTTTTGGATGAATTTTTTGTAGTGGATTTTATTGGATGAAATACGTTTTTTTCATTGCATTGGATGAAAGGGTTTAAGGATGATTGCTAGATGGGATTAAAACTCAATTTTATAGGTCCAAGGTAGATAGANGAAAAAAAAAAAAAAAATTTTTTTTTTTTTTTTAAATTCAAAATTTCAGACCAGCAGTCGTTGGTTCCCTGTGTAGGGAACAGTTTCAGGGAACAACCCCGAAACAGGCTCTTGCGGGGCTAAAAAAACATCTAATGTCACAGCCTTTTGGAGACCTCATATTTCTCCTAATGTTTTTTGCATATCTAATTGTAGGATTTTATGGTAGACTCGCATAAGACTATGTGGTTTACAAGATATTTATGTTTGAAGTGAAGAAAACCAATATTGTTACACCTTTCTTGACTAGATTTTAAGGCTTTAAATCTCTTTTAATTAACTTTAATATTTTGCACTACCAATGTTGAATTGTAATAAAATTTATGTTGAAGAATTGAGTTGGAAGTCAAGGGAAAAAAATCAAAAAATACACTTGATTTTCATTCTCAAAAAATTATTAAATAAAAACAAGTACAAGATCAAGGGAAAAATTAAATTATTAATAGGTTGGAGATTCAATTGAAACACTATAATTCCAATGGTGAGATTGTTCTAGAAAAGAAAACTAAACCTTTGCACTAGTCCAAATAGAAGTAACCAATGATTCCATGTAGACAAAAGTACTTGATACGAGCCATAAAATACTTAAAATTCTATTTTGACTTTTGTAATTTTTTTTTCAACAATCATTGGGCATTGAGCATTATTAGACTAAAAGTTTGTCAAAGTTTTAAACAATTTCAACATAAGATGCCTATGTCCATGATTTAATTTTAAAATCATACAGCTATAAGTGCATCTACAGAGGGTGAATGGTTTTGGATGAATTTTTTGTAGTGGATTTTATTGGATGAAATACGTTTTTTTCATTGCATTGGATGAAAGGGTTTAAGGATGATTGCTAGATGGGATTAAAACTCAATTTTATAGGTCCAAGGTAGATAGACTTGGACATTGTTCCTATGCTAATACCAACATTTGCAAGTTCTAACTACGTATTGCCATCTAAGGGAAGCTACATGTCGCTAGTTGAAAGAGATCCATTCAATTTACAAAAATTCCACTTAAATACATGCTAAAATCTTGGATTTCCCACATTGTATATGTAATCGTAAATTCTCAATCATGAGCATTAAGCCACCACTTAGAATGTATAGATGTATCTCACACATAAA
Source organism: Pleurozium schreberi (assembly GCA_006891605.1). Classification (NCBI taxonomy): domain Eukaryota; kingdom Viridiplantae; phylum Streptophyta; class Bryopsida; order Hypnales; family Hylocomiaceae; genus Pleurozium; species Pleurozium schreberi. The sequence goes on along the minus strand of VACF01002552.1, from coordinate 48,793 downwards.
TCTAACATTCAAACAATCTTTTTAAAAGAATATACAGAGATGAATGGTAAAATAATCTCTCTAGAAAAAATAAAGGAATTTTGTATAGAAAAAATAAGGACTCAAGGATATTTGACATCTTGAGGGAGAAGTGCATTTCTGAAACAAGGTTACATATGCAATMATGCACAATGCAAGTCATGCAACCCAATCCATCCTCTTGCTATTTTTGTAAATATCTTCATAGTTTTTCTCATTCTTCTTAATCCTTTATTTTTTTCATTTTTGGATTGAGCTTCCGCCGGAACTTCTTTGTCTTTTTTTTCCATCTTCAGAAAATTCATGGACATTAGTTGGTTACTATTATAGAAACATAGTCTACATAATTAATTAGACTAAGCTTAAAGACTCACATGTAGTCTAATTTGTCATTAGTTGGAGAGAGATGAATGAATGATCATGGGGTCAAAACATTCCTAGATAAGAACAATAGTAGTTGAAACACTAAGATGAACCCACAGGGAGATCACTTGCTATTTTTAGAAAACTACGAGAGTTAAAAAATAGGGTCCATTTAATTCAAAGGGGGAAAATTTTATATAATATTTAGAGCTACTATAGGGTCTATGAAATGCTATATAGTCTATTATATATAAAATAGCTATATACTCTACTATATATAAAATAGGGTATGTAAAAACATCATATAGTAGGAATTTTTAGTAATAAGTTAGCCTTGACAGATAGGAGTTGTACAAATTTTTATAGTATAGTGAGTATAAGTGTAGACAAATGATTTTGTGTGGATGATAAAATGTGCACAATCCAATAAATGCTAGGGATTTCTTCTATCAATTTATCACTATTGTTAGATAATTTTAGATTATCTATAAAAGTGTCAATATTTCAACAATATAAGGGCATCTAAGAATCTATGGTTCTAAGAAAAAACATTGATTTGTAAATCTATAAAGAACACTACAAGAAAATAGGGGTATAAATGACTTGTCTGCACTGATTGCAACAACAACAATGATTGCAAAATTATTGTTTTACAATCATTGTTGTTGTTGAAGTCATTGTGAACAAGTCATTTATACCTCTATTTTCTTATAGTGGAAGGATGTATGACAAAGGATTGTCTTCCTATAAAGATCCATNTCTACAAAGGTCAACCCTGGAACATCCTTAGGAGTTTTTTTATGGTACATTTGGACAGATAGGTGCAACACGAGATACACTAACCAAGTGGTCAATAGAGAAAAAATTCTTACCTCAACATGGACATCCTCTCTTCATGCCAATGTTGCAATTTGGTGTCACTTTCACAATGTCATTAAAGACACATAATCTCTAGATTGTATTGAGAAGCCTGCCATTTGGAATGGTCTCCTCTCTTTACGGTTCCTCACCATTTCCACGACCTAAACTTGTAAGTTTTTTTTGTAATGTGAAGGGGGCTCCTGCCCCTCTCCCTCAAGCCCTTTCTGCTTTCACCAATAAATATGGAAACCTAACTGTGGCAAATCAAGATCCAACATATTAAATATTTTGGAAGTTGTGTGTTGTAGAATTGTAACGAAAGTTCAATTGTTTTCAACTTTGGTGTATATATATACCCTTGATGGATTTGAGTCTATATTCATACTTCTTTAATCTGACTAAGTCTTTAGTGACACTTTAAAATGTCCTCCAAACTTGCCACACTATTTGAAAAAAAAAAGATTATGTATTGTAGGTTGAAATATTTTTGGAGTATACTAAGTTCCTCAAAAGAATCCTCTATAGTTGACACAAAGTATGCAAGCACCTCACTAATAAATTTGGCTAGGACAAATTAACCTCTAAAGGATCATTGTCCATTCGACAGACAAATGGGATTTTGGGCAGGTACCTACACTCTCAATTTTTATCCTGATTTTTTTAAACTATTTTTAGAGATTAAAAAATTGAATAACTTTGTGGAAATACAATTCTTTTTTCAAGTGATGCTCGAGAACAAAAGTTATGCCCACATAAGCTCAAAACTGGAGAGAGGGAGCAGCCAAAATAATATTCAAAAATTTGAATTTAAATTTTTTATGATTTTTTTCTCATAGATTATATTTTTGCCTACGTAGAAAGACTTGGTTCATTCCATTTGGATTTTATATGAGAAAGTTATAGACAATCTTGTTTTTTGAGCAATTTGAGGATCTTCTTGAAAAAAATAACCTTCAGGATTTATTTTTTAATGCAATTCTTACAATTTTAAGAAAAAAAATGTTCCACATGGTTTAGTTTGAATGCTTAAACAATCTCACCATTGGCGTTAGTGCATTTTAATTCCACCTTAGAGATATTAATAATTTAGATTTTCTTTCTATCTTGTACCTACTTCTACTTAATAATTTTTTAAAGAATACAGATTAATTAAAAAAAAATGTTCCCACCCAGATTCTCAACTCAATTTTCCACCAAAAATATTTACAGCACAAAACTCTGTAGTACAAAAATCAAAGTTAAGAAGGTTCAAAGTCAAATAATCTAGTCCCGTAGTGTGATGAAAAACTTGTTTTTTTCTCTAAACACACATATCTTGCAATTTGTGCAATCTAAAATTCTAAAATTTTTTCCATACATTCTCATACTGTTAGGTACTTAGGTCTAAGATCCTATAGTTATTTGTGCAGAAACGATTTTCAAATTTTTTTACTCTTCACTACAAAAATGGTAGTTTTGAGTGTTATTTTGCTACAATAAGGGCCTTGGTCTTTTAAGAATTAATGTAGATGAGTCCCAGTGTGCAATGTTTGTGGCTGTTTTAATCTCAAGGTTTTACATTAGTGGCAATATTTTGCAAAGTAGAAGATTATTGGTAAAAAATCAAATTGTTTTGTGACATATTCATTGATTTTGAATCGATAAAATGATCAAAGAACGTCCAATATTTTTCAAGTTCGAATGAAATCATCACATTTGGAAGAATATTCATATAAGTGGACAAATAAATATTGTATTATTCATCATCAGCATCATTTAAACATTCGGCAGTCACCTTCCTGCAATACTAAAAAGCCAACATGATGTTATGACCTTTGATGGATGATCATGAACTAGTTCATGATGAAATGTGCACGAGTAAATTAGTAAGAGATTGCTTGGGTATAGATATTTCTTGATGGTGAATTTTTGCACTAAAATTAGACAATTTGCACTTGGATGACCAAGACATTAGATTGCCTAGAAATGGCATTAGAAGAAATTTGGACCTTGCACACAGTCGTTTGACAACATAAAAATGTGAAATTACTAAAAGAAATTATATAAAAAATTATATAAAAAATTTAAATAAATTATCTTTTATTTTGGCCCATGCGCTCACCCATTCACCTATTGTACCTTGTAAGATTGAGACTAAAAGAAATTTCAAGTTTTTTTTTGTTCAAAATGAAAATATTTATTTTCTCGTAGATTTGTACATCGGCCAAAAGTCAAACGGCCTTCCACAAGGGCCAAAGTTTTCTCTAATGATATCTCCGAACAATGGATTTATGCACATGAGTTAAACAACTCTATTTTTGATGGCGGGTGCACTAGAATTAGACAACACCTAAATAAAAACAAGTGTGTTGGAACTTGGAGGTAGATAATTCTAGAAGATCAAGGTGATTGCAAGAAACACATGTACTATTTGTTACATTTTTAGGAGTATAGTTGGGTTTTTTCNTATACCTCTATTTTCTTATAGTGGAAGGATGTATGACAAAGGATTGTCTTCCTATAAAGATCCATTAAAGAAATATTTTAGGTTTGGAGGTACCTTCACTCCTATAGGGCATATATAGAATTAGTGAGGACTTTGGACTAGCTATCTCACTGTTTTATTGGTGTTGTGTTTGAGTACAAGGCGAATAGGACTTGCTTTGGTTATTAGATTGATGATATTGCTTTTGGGGGATTCATGTTACTGCTTTTCTAACGTTTTTGATATTGTATGAAGTCTTAAAAGTTAAAACCAGGGTTGTTCGCCCTGACAACTAGACAACTCGACAAACACGACGTCCAACACGTCAAGTAGACCTCTCTGTCCATCTAATAGAGTCAACTTGACATTGACTTTTAGTTGAAAATTTTTACCCTGCCCGTTCGCCACGTGTTTGCTAATTGGCAACCACGTGGCAAAAATCAGGGCGCATTTGGATGTGGGCGACCTCAGGTATGGGCGACCTCGGGTGTGGGCGATTGCGGGTTCAGGGTTCAAGTACCTGCGGTTGCCCCGCAGAACCTGCGTGCGCCCTGCATTATCCGCAGTCGCCCCGTGTTCTGGACCCGCAATCGCGTCTCGCAAACCTGCAGTCGACTATGCTGACGTAGTTTGGGCTTTCCATGTTGGATGAAAATATCTACCCGTTGGGCATAAAATTTTCAAAAGTTGGGCGACCACGGGTGTGGGCACCTTCGAATTTGTCGAGCATATGCGACACTCGACATATACGACATGTGACGTCAGACAGAAAACTCGACACCGAAACCCAAAAACGCGTTTGACAGAACAACACTCCTTAAAACAATGACAATGACAAACATTCAAAGAACAATCAACTTAAAACAATGACAGGTCTTCATACTTGGTTTAAATGTCATGATTGTTTAATGCTCATGTAATGTTGCATGTTCCTTTCTATACAAGATTGATTAAAATACATGGCTTAGAATTTAGAAATATCCAAAACTAGGGTTGAATTGCACATTCTTATTTATTATTATATGTGAAATCGTATTATGGAACTAGCACCTCATATATCAAAAAAATTAAGTATAAATRTAAGACATTGGTCTTATAGTATATATTGTGTATGTATATGAAAAAATCGTACATATAAGTTTTAGATGTAAACTAGCCCAACTATAAAAAACATTTAAAGAATTTATAAAAAAATTTAGGGTATTGGAAATATGCTTGTAATATTTTTTTATGTAAAAATAGGGTCATCTTAAATACCACAATCAAGGTAAATAGCCCTACATCAAATAACCTCTTAACTCAAGAGTATACCTTAAATTATAAGAAGTGATCTCCCCGAGGATGAACCTTAATTTGAGTGGACATTTAGAAGAGGCCATGCTGATATATGCAATAGTGCATTGCCTTAGTTGTAGCATCTTGCCAAAGGGATGGCGTTGTTAAAGAGTAATTGAAATTGTTGTTGAGAAAATAGCAACATACATGATATCAAAGTCAATTATGAAGACTTTATCCAAAAAAAATTTGAAGGCCAACTCTAGCACTATTGCAGTTTTAAACCAACTATCAATTTCATTAAAAAAATTCACACAGGTAGGTAGGATATATATATTTGTGAATATTCTTTACTTTTGATGTTCTAAAGAAACATTTTTACATGTTTAAAGGACATGGGGAATATACTTTTGAATTTTAAGAATACCTTTTTGTAGGAAAAACTATTGATACAAAATCAGTATACAATGTGCATCTTACACCAATGAAGATCTTGGTGATATTCATTTTGAAAGAGTGTGAAAATAAAATTGTATGTATAATACAAAGAAATCCATCTTTAGATGTAGTTTAGAAGAAAAAAAAGTCAAATTTAGAGATTATATTATCAGAAGAAAATGCTAGTGGGCTAACATTTAATAAAATATTAAGTTTATTATATATTATAACATCAAGGCCAAATTTTCAAAAATTGTTTTGATTCTATTACACTCTAGTATTTTACAAAATACAAAAGATGATTAAATTAGTATCCCAAATTGGACTTTAATTTGGACTTCCCACTAACATGAGACATTTTAATTTTTTATAACATGATCTTGTTCAATTGATTTTTGTTGAATTTGACAATTTTTCTTATACATTTTATTTGTTTTTTTGTCTTACTTTTAAATAATTATTTTCCATCAACCCCGCCCAACTACTGCAATATGTGGAAAAATATTCATACCCCAACTCTTGTATTATATGTAGGGATTATCGGCATTAAAACGGCTTATAGGACGGTTTCTGTAAAATATTTAAATTTTTATTAAAAAGTCCAAAATGTTGGATAGCATGTCCCATCACTCCCATGATACATGTACTACAAAATTCATATAAATAGGTTCTAAAGGGTGAATGCAAGAAAGACTAGTACTATTTTTGCGTCACAATTTGAATTGCAAAGTGTCCATCCACTATAACTTTTGAAGTATGAGCCCAATTAATTTGAAAATTTTATTGGAGAAGTCTTGCTTGATAGCAATTAGATTCCTCATTTTTTAGAAATTTAAAAAAATCATTTTATATTTAAATTTCAATTTAGCTAATTTATCACGTTTTGCAGTTTAGAGGGTTTTAGTACTGGGGAGTGCCCCAAATTAATGATCTAGAGCTGAAATTTTTGTGTTCTATTTCCACACTAGGTGGGCATGCATCCGCCAGAGGGAATCTCAAAAAACATTATTTTATGTCCTCTACATGCATGCTAACAAGGTTCTCCTAAGCGCGCACTTCTGAACATTCAAGATGGTTTTAAGATCATTATTTTGGTGAAATCTCTTTATCATAAAGTATTAAAGTTCTCCCAAATTTCTAGTTTTTAGTTTTTAAAGTACATTTCCTATTTTCTACAAATTAAAACATCAAAACACCTATTTTCATGAAATTTTGCACTTTTCTAGTTCTCCTACTTAGAGAATTTTCCTACGCTTTTCCTTCATAGGATACCTTCTTCTTGCAGGTGTATACATTAAATATATTTTGGAAAAATACGAAACTACTTGTGTTGTGTTCCGCATTTATTTCTCTTTCTCTGAAAAATGGGATAACAATCATTTTGTCCATGGAAACCTGTGAAAAAGGCATTACAAGGTCGCTTTAAGGCCATCCTACCTTCGGTAAACAAGTAGTGCAGGACTTGGAATTTCCAGTTGGGACTTGGCCTCCAGAGACCAAATCCACATGTCTTTTTGGACTTTATTGACAACATTGACTTTCTATTTATAGGACTTGCACTTAATGAAGATGGAGAATCTACGCTTATCATTGTGGGATTGTGGGACACACTGGAACTTTCAACTCTCACATGTGGAATGGTGGATTCATCGTTGGATCAGCCTCCTGGCTAACTTACTGTACCCCTGGCGCTGCCCTCTGCGCAGCTTACGTACAGCTTACAGATTCCAGGTTTATTAGGGTTCAGGGTTTATTATATGGTAACACCTACGGAGATGCCCTCGAATTTCGATGGTACCGTAGCCAATTAAGCATCTGAAAGGACTGCCAGACCCTACTGTAGTAGCTGTCACTTTCCAATGTCAGTCAGTCATGCAACTGATCGAATCTATCTTATGAAGTACTGTACAAATAAATAATTCCTCGATCATTCGTCCGTCTCAATTATCTTCTATTCTAAGTAGACAGTCGCGGAATGATATCGAAGTTAGAAATCATTGACACAGGCATTCGATCAGTCCTCCCCGGCCGTTTTCTATTGACAGCGAGAATTTCACGCAGAACTCGGAAAATCCCTGCTAAGACAAGTGGTCATATACACAGTAACTTGGAGCTCCATTAGTAGCAAGTAGCTTCAACAGTAACTAAGCATCGATCCACTTTTACCACCACTTGGCACTTGCCCCAGTTGCCAGCAAAGGTCTTCACTTTGTATCGAACCCAGTCGAAGGAATCTTCACCAGGATCCTCGGAACGAATAAACCGTGCACCATGCCTGTCACTGCCCCAAACAATAGGCTACAACAATTAAATTGAACACGCAGCTACGCTAAAATAGGCTAATGTCCCTATAAAACTTCGACTAATAAGGTTGCTTATGTCAATGCAAAACCCTCCTCTCCTTCGGTGTAGAGCCAAGAGCAAGTAGGCTCACGAGGGTTCTACTGTAGCAAGAAAGCATCCTAGACACGTTCTTGTCACTCTGCTGGAGTTTCAAGCACATATTGACAGACCTCGGTTGTCATTCTGGCGTGATTCAAAACTACTGTAGTTCGTAACTGCTCTCACATCTTCCTCTTCAATGATGTCATTCGCAAGACACCACCGACCAGACCGGTCGCCGGGTGCGTAGTTTCGCAGTCCTGGTCCTCGTACAGTCAATACTGGAAGGTACCTGGACGTTGCCTTGCGTCCACACCTTTTCGAGGAGCGCGTGGTGGCCGCATCGCAATTGAATCAAAAGTCACAGTATCCGAGAGAATGTCTGTAAACTGCGAAGTCAGATGGAGTCCTTGACATTATCAGTCCAAATACAATCAAACGAAAATGTCTGTTYAGGATTACTAGGAAGTCTGTACACGGAAGTGGTATTGTCTGTAACAAGAACGTCGTTATAATATATAGTAGGGAATTCAGGCAGTTCTCGATCGAAGCACATGTTTTGGAGCTGCACAGGTTGTTTGTTTGAGAATTTCGTCGAGATGGTACGGGTTTCCGGGAGTGCAGAGCTTGTAAGCACTGCGCTATCCTAGCGGCGTTTGATTTGGAGAAGGACGTGCGTCGCGTGTTCCAGCAAAAATAATTAAGTGAAGGTGGAAGTGGGGGCGGCGGCGGTCGCGGAGGGTCACATCCATCGAAGAGAGTCCAGATATTCGATACCAGAACTTTGGTAAGTCCAATTGCAGAGATCCAGAAAGGGCTGTCCTCTGTAGCAACAACCCTGGCTTTCTTGTTCAAAAGTTCCGCTGTTGGTTGGACGTGAAGTCGTTTTGTCGGTAGCTCGTGGTTTGCAGTTCCAGGATGGGATTTTGGAATCAGATTATCGACTGCTTGGAAGTTCTCTTTCGCAAACTGGGAGAAATAGAGTTTCGTTGAGTTTGGGTACCACAGCTTTTAGCTTTATGTTTTATTTTTCATTTGAATTTTTTTTCTGATTAGCTAATTTGTGTTTAGCCACTTTTTTGGAAGTAAGCGTTCGTCACTGGTCGAGATAAGTTAAAAGGATTTCTTTTGCTGTTTTTTTCATGTCTGGATTCTCTGTAGTGTACTCTTGGAGTGAAAATGATATTCAACTACGGCTCTTTACATTCTATGTAGCGAAACCATCCAGAGTGACTGGTATCGATATCGTGGTCCGATATCAGATGGGAGGAGCTAGGGTTCATACTGTGGAGTCATATAGCATCAGGCAGATAACCTACTGGTGCATCCGTGGAAAGAGACCTGCTAAGAGCTTAGACAACATGAGTAATTAGTTGACTAGGATAAATGCAGGGTAAGTAGTAATTGCCTGAGTGAGCTATGTTACATTTTTTGAGTGGGCCACATTATTTTGAGCAATCTCTTCACTGCAAGAATCATGGGCAAAATGGGGGATATGGCAAAGTGCGTAGCCACTCGGAAGCGAACTTTCTCAATTCGGAAGTGAGCACCCGCAATTCGGAACCGAACACTGTCAGAACGGATTTGAACACAGGCTTCAACAGGGAATCGAGCGCCCCCACCCCGAACTCGAAGAGCAACTAGCAGGCTTCTTTGGTAACATCCTTCTAAATACTCCCACGGCTTCCCACTCTTCCCATCCCCACCCCCACCCCTGGGATGACCCCTTAAATGACCTGTCCTTGAATCCCGTGGCTCCCGAGTCGGTGCATCATCACCATGACCCACCAGTGAACGAGTACTTCTCTGGCGAATTGAATCCTAGTTGGTTTCAAATGGAAGATACCATTGAATCTCATACGACTTCGACGGCGCAGCAGCAGCAGCAGCAGCAGCAACAGACGACGACGACGACGACACCTGGGTATGGCGCCATGTCGCTGAGGACTGGCGAGACGGGGGACAGCCGAGAGAGCTTGATGGACACGGCGGGCACTTCGACAATGTCCCCGTACATTCTTGCTCCCGTGGAGGAGGAGAAGTCGTCGATTCTGCCCCGGCCGTTTAACAAAATCTACGTCGACCTCCGACGAATTATACGACGCGACGATACCCCGTTTGCATCCGCGCGGATGGGGCGAGGACTGCGGGTGTTAGGGAAGATTTTTTGCTATACCGTTAGGTTGAGGAAGACGGTGATGGGAATCAGATTGGCGAAATCCCAGAGGAAGAGGATTCGGGAGCCGGTGAGTGAAAATATATTGCGTCTTTCTCTTTTGGCTTGGAGGTGGGCGCGGGGTAACGATGGATTATAAGTCTGGGTGATTGATGATTCCATAGTCGGTTACTCATTGTTTCAATCCTTGTTTTCTACACTGTCTGGAGGCTGCCTGATTGTGTGGTTAGTTTGTCTGTGGGTGTCGGCTCATGGATGCAAACCTCAAGAGCTTACGAATTAAAGTTTGGATGTACGTTGTCWGTGTCTGGTTGCAAGACACTTGCATTCTTGTACATGTCTTTCAAGTTTGCGCCATGAGAGAWTGTGTAAAGTGTAAACATGTACCGCAAAATTTGCCTGCAAACTTGAAATCATCCGGGAGCAAATCAAATTCACATAAGAGAATCTTCGAGTAATCCGTTGTGACTTGTGACACCTAGCTCCCTTACAATTTGGTACGGTACATACCATTGTAATGTCGAGCCCATGGTGCATAATTGACTGACACTGAAAACAAGGTAGGAAGATTGTTTCCACTAACCGAGGGTTAGACGGAACCGACATTTCAATTGGTGTAGGTGTAGGAATTAGTTCTTAGGGGAGAATGYTCCTCAACAATTTCAGACGTAGTGTTTATTTACTCTGTTGGCATTCTCTCCTGAAGACAATGTTCCGGACATACTAGTTTGAAGATGTAGTAATTTGCAGAAATTAGTCGTGTAGCAGAATTGATATTCSCCTTACGATTGTTGCTTGAATTTTTGATGTGTTGCAGCGCCCACAAAAACTCCGTCAACAATGCATGAAAAGGAGGCGCGCRGGAGTTGTCCCCMCACAACCAATGACWCCGGGAGTATCSACTCAATCCACCACCGAACCCCGCCGTTAYAAAGGCGTCACATTCCGTAACGGCCATTGGAACGCGGAGATCCGCGTGAGCGCTTGCACAGCGAACCCGAAAGCGAAGGTGTGGATCGGCACCTTCTCCTCCGAGAAGRAAGCCGCACTAGCGTTGGATGCGGGCTACTACCACTGCACGGAGAAGTACAGGACGTTCAACTTCCCGCAGTTTGTGAGCCAGCTGGGGGAGTCGCAATACCCGACGGTGCTGGCGCTTTGCGATGCGGGAAGTGAAAAGGAGGCCAAGAAACTGGTGAAGCGGTTGGCGGCCACTCACGCTGCGGAATTTGGAGAATGAAGGGCATGCTTGCATGTCCAGGGCTTTACTAATTCCGCAGCCTGGAATGGCCTACAGGTCCCTCGGAATTTCTCGACATGGAGCAGGTTCTAAAATGGAACAGGCTCTCGAGGTACATTTTGCACTCTCCAATGTACAAGCAGTGTACTTTTGAGGAGGTGGTCGGTTTTAGAGCCCATTGAAATGCACTTTTCTGCAACTTCAAAAATTCATAACTAATTTTACAAAGCTCCAAAAAATATGAAGCAACTTGGGTTAGATGCCAATTTCACTTGTCTTTCAAGAAAAATTTATTGAAAATTATTTCAAGCAGTTTCACCTTGCCAAAATTCAGCTTCCGCCCTTAGATGAGCCATTTATGGACCTCCTACCTTACTTCGCATGATTTGGGAGGACGGGTTCTTGAAGAAGAATAATCAGGGATGGGTGTCCGACAACCAGCACCACGTGACATTCAGTTGTGTGTCTAGCTATTGTTGAAACCTATTTTAACCCTTAATCCTAGAAAGACGCAAGGGGTCCCTATGGACATCATCAAAATTTGAAACTGTGGGAACAATTGATATTAAAATATTCAAAAGAACTCATTTGAAGTCAAAGTACCATAGAGGATCTCTCCTTTGCACACAAAATTCCGAGGATGAATAGTTTCACTTTTGTCCCACACAGAAATATACTCTATCATCCATTGAACACTAAATGTCCGCAGCGTCTTTCCTAGGTTGAAGGACGGACCGGTGACCTTGAAAATCATCAATTTTGATACCGTGGGAATCTCTAGTTTTAAAAAACCAAAAATACTCATTGGAAGTCAAAGTACTATAGAAGATCTTGCCTTTCCACCCCTAATTCCATGAATGAATAGTTGTGTTGTACAATTTGATTCTCTGTCATTCATTGGATGCCCGTCGTTCAAGGGTTAAATCGCACTATACTGTACATATGGCAAAGATTCTCAAGACCTGAACTCAACTATTGTGAGCACTCCTTGTAAACTCTACCTTGTCAGTATGTCACTGTAAAATGAAAGAAATTGTATGCACAATAGTTTTAGTATTGATTAGGAAAATTTTGGAATCTCTATAGGGTTGCCAGTCTTTATTCAGAGCCCTACGCAGCTATAGAAAGGATGGCGTCTTTGACAAAAGAAAGATTCACCTTGTGTGAATATCAAGAGTTCCAAGAAGTATATTTCAGTTTTCTATTCCACAATTGTCAAAGGAAGGTGCTTTGGAGGTGCTTACAAATATCAAAACAACACTTGTCACAACCCTAACTGATAGTACTTGAGAATGAATGCTCTGATGTTTGGGAGTGATGAAGTACAAAAAATAGGAGAAAAGTTCTAACCAATAGTACTTGGAGAATGAATGCTCTGACACTTGGAAGTGATGAAGTGGAGAAATAGGAGAAAAGTTCCTCAGTCAAAATATATGTAATACACATAGGGTTCTTCTTTACACTTCTTGGCCCTTAACCCTTCAAAGATGCCAAACACTAAATATCCGTTGGGTGACAAAGAATCCTTCTAGACAAGACAAAAGTACAGATGTAGATCCTTGGAGTTTTGTGTGAAAAGGGAAGGTCTTGCACAATTGTTTGACCTCTAATGAATGCTCTTGGTTTTTTTTAAGCAAATGATTCACACAATACCCCAAAGAATGATTTCCATGGTAAACAACTCATCCCTCTACAGTCAAAGGACATATCATGTCCACACTAACCTAAACCCCTACAAGTAAACCAACATTTGTGGCTTACTCTGAAACTATCCAAGATGGGTGAAGTACATCCAAGTATGTTGAGAAAACATTTTATGTCTACTCTCTAGTGATGTGTCTAGATTTGGTCACTCAAAGTGTCATAGTTTCTACAAGGTTTTGAATCAATCCATGTAAGGATGGCAAGAAAAGAGAAACCTATAAAAATGAAGATCTTGTGTCTGGAATTTCATTTGCCAAAAAGATGAAGATCAAAATTTCCATGACTATGGTTTTCATAAGGGTTAAGGATCCTCCCGAGGTTCTTCAAGTGTATTATGAAACCCTTGAGTCGAAAGATGCGATGTCTTCATAGCGAATCACGCAAGGAGCTTATCAATAAGCCTCCTCATTATCTGGTTCCTATTCCACACTGTCCATAGATTTACACCATCAGGACAAAGTAGTATCGGTCAATAAAAAGTATGAATTGGACAAATTGATGGAAGATGATTACAATCTGAAACTAGTCCCAAATTGGAGTGAATTAAACGGGCCAAACACTACGCATTGTACATTTGAGGCCTCGGATAGAGTAATTTACAGAAGAAAGAAGACTTTGATGAGGTTGACCTACAAAGTAGAGAACAACTCTACTTTGTAGGTSAACACCATGAATTTTTACTTGGTGGCATCAACAAACATTGCTCGCGTCCAGTGCTCTACATCCTCAGAGTTCGAAGGTGGAGGAGGCAGCCTTGGGTGCTCCACAAGATTCCAACCATCCACAGTGCTATCAGACAAGTTGGGCACAGCTTCGCTGTGCTCGGAATCTGTACTGTACTCATAATCTTCATTCCAGCTGGTGACCTTCCCAGTGGCTGCTTTCTGGTCCTGCACAAACCAACAATTTCATACCAACGCCATCAAATCAAATTTCATGACAACGCTATCAAATCAAACTTCAAGTCAAAATTTACATGTGGAGCATTCCAACTGATGGCCACAAAAATTCAAAAGTAGGAGTCAATTGTAGCAAGATCCACCAACTACGAGAGAATAGTACACATAAAACGGCAGAGACAGATAAGAAGATAGACGGAAACAGGAAGAGAGAAGTGAGAAGATATGCACCAAGGATTCTGGGGAGAACCGACTTCCTTCCGACAGAGTTGGCAGGCCGCCCAGGCGAGTTAAGGGACCTTCTGAAAGACCAAATCTGCCGTTAGGCTGTTGGTTACGTCTGCTAGACCTGAACACAGTGAACATGTTCAATAGAATATCACTAGTTCGTCAGTACCCTTGCACCCCCATGTAAGTCATACTAGGAAACTAGCAAGGTTGCCAATAACGACAAGCACGAAGTGGTAAGGTAGACGACACTAAAAACTGTTAAGTACACGATCCCATTTCCTATGGTAACCGCTATTACCAACAGCTCATCTAGTTGTACAATTATCCGCATGTTTTGTAAGCATGAATGTACATGGCAACTGATCTTGGAATGGAAATAGGCTTGTCTACGAACAATGACAGTGATGTACAACCTCACACTCCAATTGCCTAGCAATTCCATACGTAAATATAAACATTTGATCTAAACAGATTTGGCACTTGAACCGAAAAATCTCTCCACGGTTCTAGAGTGAAATCACAAAAACAATCCTACTCACGTTAAAATGCTTTCAGTGACGCAAATTTTATCCTTGCAAGTTGGCAAACTCCACTCACATCATCCACCTGCAGTGACTATAAACCCAGAGACACCCAACGGAACAAAAAATAACAACCGGGCACTAAGGAAAGAAAGTATTCGACATTCAGAAAGGAAAATTAACCTTGATCGCATCTCTTTTGAGGAGAGGATAATGAGGAGCTCGGCGAAGGCGTCGAAGATCGGCATATCCAGAGGCACTGAAAGAGAAAGCTGTCCAAAAGCAAATGCACAGAGACATCCCACACTCCTGCGCAGGTGTTTGATGCCTTTTTGAACATCTGTGTAGGACTCTCGAGGCCCACTTGAAGTTCCATAGTTCACGAGACTCGCTGTGCTCTCGACTGTATCAATTCGTGGGCTCTCCAGAGATGAAAAGCCTAAGTTGCTACCAACGCTCTTGCTGAGCTCAAAGCCTTCATCCCCAGAGGAACCGCGTCCACCATGGCGTGGAAGAAACAAAGGAAACTCCTCACTGAACCGGAAAKAATGAAAAMTTTAGTACAAATAACACASAGAAAAGTTTAAAAAATAAAATCACTGATAACTGATGAACAAGTAGCATAACAGTTCTGATACACGAGAATATTTCCAGACTGCGTCAAATGTTATAACATTTTCATCGGCCAGTGGACTCACTACATACACAGCAGAAGCACAAAACCAGCAGCAGAGTACATCTCAATTAATGCTTCACACAGCAGGAAGTGATATGTCAAAGCCTCAACAGTATGTTCACCTTCGAGAAGCTGGCTTTGAGTCAGAATACGAAGCCCTTTGCCACACACGTGATGAAGATGCCTGCACCATCATCATCGAAATTAGATTCGTTCGAAAGAATACCAAAATTAAAAGGCACTTACATTTGATTGGCATATTTACACACATACATCGTCAAGAACTAGTTATGAGTTGAGGATAAATATCACAGCAAACAAGCTCACAAAAATGTAATCTGTCCCAGATGTAATGACATGCAATTAAAATTCTAGATCGAGTCGAAGTAAATACTTTAAATCGTGTGCTACACTGTTTGTCTTTCACAATACAGTACATTACAGAACAAAGTCTGTGAGTTCACTTACCGCAAARCCAGAGCTATGTAGAAGAGGCCCAGATAAATAACGTGCTGCCATGTTGACTAGTTGAACCAGATACCTGCTCAAAATGATTAAAAAACATATGATGAATATCTTATACTTGCAAAAAATGAGCTGCACCTTAGAAGAATAAGCAGGCTGCTTTCAAAAACCGTTGGAGGCTGTTTTCAAAAAGAATCTTTTTGAAATTCAAAGTCAGTAGCACTTGTATATCTTGCTTAGAATTTACAGATTAAAATGATGGTTGAATGAAATTTTGCTTCMTTTTTATACTAATTTGGTGTACTAAATGGAAGGTTACAAATGGCATACCCTAACGATGCCGCAAGTTCCGTATGTGGAGTTGACAGTGGGTCATCCCCAATGGGCAGGCGCGCACCACAAATTCGAACAGATCGCTGTCCATTTAAGCTTCCTTCCCACTTCTGCCGCTCATCAACTGTGACCTACACCCACGAAATGACCACTAAGTATTTGCAAAATAAACACCAGCTGCTACTATCCGTTTACGATGATAAATAATGCCCTTATTTGTTCTGAAACRGTATTTTTGCTGCAAAGATGCACTCTTTTCTATCAATAATTTCAGCATCAAGCTCCCACACTTTTTAAATATTCAGTTGAAGTTCATGATATCCTAGAGTAGTACACATCTTGAACCCTTTCCACTGAAGCACAAAAAGACTGAAGAACTAAAATTCGGAAGAGCTGGCCCACTTGCGAAGCAGTTTGTTCTATTATCAGGCAAGAAAATGAGCCCACAAACATGCCAACCAAGGACTGGACGAACAGAAAAAGAAAYAACTCTAACGTGAGCCATATCCGACGTCGCAAAAATAACATGAGCTCCAGATTGTGCACAAAAAGACATTTCTTCGCTCACTGTTCATCKATTCCAAGTGTTTCCAAGAAAATTCTCAAGAATGTTATGTTCCTCCGTGCATGAGAAGTCAATAACTGTTTCCTCAGGACAATTAAGAAAAGCGCCAAAAATACTCACAGAGCTTCGACGAAGAGGCAAAATTTTGCAAAGTTGTCTGAAGATCGTCCTCCGCTTCTGATACAACTCAGATGCCACTGACGTCTGCCAGAAGAAAAAAAAGAACAGAAACGTCAAACCACATGTAAGCATTACATCACTCATCTGCAACATTGACTTTCATCACTACTAATGAATCTCTTCGCACCTGCAAGTACACAATCCATTCGAACTAGAGTTTTCTATGTGAACAAGCGGGATCATTCTTGGACAATACACATGGCGGCGAAAGAAGAATCGAAAAAAGAAGTAATAACACACTGTAGTGGCTGGGAATGTCATAAAAACTCAAAAGGGGAAATAGATCAAAGGAAGATTACAATAAGAAAATACATCCATAGCAATGGATTTACTCACATGAACAAGGGACTGCGCACGAATCAAATCAGGATAGTATCGTGCCAGCAGTTCGGCTCTCTTCTTCTCCAACTGCAAAAATCATGGTTACATCTGTGTTTCATAGAACATGAAATTTGAAAGTAATAAGATTAAAACTAAAACAGGGTAATAAATTACAGAAACTCAAATTCAGCAACAATCGCAAGGCCTCTAAAGTAACCACCTGGACAGAAGCAGCAGAAAGAACCCGAGATCGAGTTTCTAAATCATGTAGTATTTGTTCGTGTTTCGTTTTCTCTGATCAATGAACACAGTATTAGCAAACACTCGTGGAAACTGGGGTAAGCATGTAGTCAGTCAATTCAAATCCAAGCCAAACAAAAAGAAAGTTGCAACTCATTACCGACCAAATAGAGGAACCTCAAACCCGCAAATACCTTGCAAAAGATCCTCRTTGCATTGCCGCAGGCGCTCTGTGAGCTGTGCCTTGCGCTCTGAGTGCTCTACACGCCAGTGTTGCTGTAGATCAGCCTCTCGCTAAACACAAATCCACCAAAAAAAACTCCAAATCAACCCCCCCGAAGACCGATAATTCCGAAGCGCAAAAACAAAAATTCGGAGCCCTAATTTAAGAATTCAGGAGACTCAAATTTCCACCAAAACCCCAAGGACTCTTTCCCATTCCCTTGGTAACAAAATCTTCCAATCATGCAAACTTCGACGTCATGGAAAATGTCATAACAAAACCAAAAAGGGTACAAATCCCACTTCCAAGCCCTAGAAGTGTACCGACCAAACCAGGTCACGTTACCTTTGCAATAAGCTCCTCATCTAAGCGGCCACGCAGCACGTCACGCTCCTGCGTCAAATTCTTCACCAATTTGTACCGTTCCAGCAGCCTGACCCAGCCCAACCATGAATTTCACACCATTCCAACCCTGAAATTCTCCCAAACCCACCGACAAATAAATAGCTAACAGACGTAAAGATTGATGGATTGCGTAATTACCTGTAATTGATGCAAGTCGGGCACACCGAAGGCAAGTTGACGCTGTCGCAGATCCCACACACGCAGCTCCTTCTCGCCATGCCCGTCTTGGAAATAATCCTCGCAGTCCTGTCGCGATTGAAACTCGTTGCCAAAATGCTATTGCAATGGCGAACTTCGCACGCATCCAATTGGTAATTGCTGTTGCAATCCACGATTGGTGAAGGTCTTGATGATTATCCGAAGGCGTGCGACTGACATCGGGAAGAGCGACGGATTGCTCGTGAATTGCATTCGAATACCATATGGAAGGAATTCAAGCACGTTGTGGATGAAAGTGAATGACGAACGACTGTTGCGGGGATGAAACACTTCGTTACGGGAAGATGTTTTTTATTGGTTGAAGAAGCTAAGCTCATGTGTGTAGAAGATTCCTAAGCTCTAAAGAACTTTTAGACAATTTGAAGGTATTGTAATCATTAAGTTTAGTTTAGTCTAGTATTATATAAATTTTTATTTTATAATAATTGTGAATTATTTTTATCTTGAGTTACTTTAGTTGATTTTTGTTACTCGAGCAAATTCAAGTGGTTTGAGAGTTTGAATAGTYAGAGACCCTTTCATATGGTTTGATATCAAGGTTTATATGCTATACTTGATATTTTAATTTTTGTCTTCTAAATTTCATATCTCTTGCATTATACAAAATAACTCTAATACATAATATATACACACTAAATTAGGTTGTATATTTTGTTGTGTTGTATTTTGTATGATACATTGATATCTAAGAAACCATTAGGCTTGTGGCAGTGTTTTTTATACTGCTTGAAAGCTCTTGACAAAGAGGGGTGCAYARACTTTGTTTGGTGATGTTTGGACTTGTGATGTGAAAATTATTGAATTTCAAATTTTTTATGGATTCAAAAATTGAATTAAATTATCTTTGATTTTGGAAAAAACATAAATTCTACATAGCGTGTCTAAAAGTTGCAAAACAAAAACCTTGCACTCCTTTGTGTATAAAACTTTCTATTCATATCAAAATTGCAAACTCTTATACTACAACTGGAAGCTCATGCATTCTTTTAAGCATAGAAGATATTAAACTTCAAAGTTCATATACAATAAAAAAAATTAGAAAATTATTTTTACCTTTATTTTGGCTGTGGTAATGGCACAGAGCACACATATGAGATTGAAGATATGAATTTATAGGGGTGCAAGTGCTATTGGTCTACTAGTAGTAGGGTGGGATCTATTCCATTAATTGAATTATTTAAAGGATCCAAGTGACAAAAGAAAAAGCAAGATGTACCATAATGCCAATTGATTTTTATCTTCTAACCTCTATAAGATTTGAGCACCCAATATAATCACCTAAAATGTACAGAATTCATTTATTTCAAGCAGTGATTCAAGTTGCACATAACTAAGAAATTTAGAAGGGAGGCAAGCAATTTTTCTAAACCATGATAGGAGTTAAAGTTGGGTGGAAGAAGTTCAAGCAAGTGGGTGCCACTTGCTATCACAACATAAGGTTAGTTCAAAAAGCTTGTTTACAATTATTTTCCACTAAAAATGGTGAAGACAAAAGTACTCCCCCCAATGTAGGCACATTGTCAACTAAACTACTGGCTATATCTTCACAAAACATAGCCAATTCGTTAACTGAACTTTGTAAGACACTAAACAATTATAATATTATTTGACAAAAATATCTTCTTGCGTCCCATCAACAAACTTATTCACAAAGCAAAACCTATGTAATAAACTAAATATATAGAATCATGCCATTGCTCTTTTCTTCACAAATGTACTTGACAAGGCTAACAGTGACTCCAAATCAATTGAGTTTCTACACAAGTCTCTTGACTCGTATGTACCTTAGTTCAAAGAATGCATGAGATACAAAAATTTCTTGCATCTCATCAATGCCAATAATAGCATTGAAGAAGTAATTGGGAAGCTTCATCTTTTGGCACTCTTGGCAATTCCACTTTAAAAGTTTAAAGTAGGAGATTCATAAAGTGCCCATTTGACCCATTAAAGACTATGTGCTTAATTCTAGAAATGGGCAAGACAATTTTTGATCCCACGTTGAACATGGAAAAAAATACCAAACCATATTGCATTCCAAGGATCTTACCAAACTCACAAAATTGGCATGAACATTCGGGACTTTGCAATGAATTTTGTGCTTATTGAATGCTCCCTTGCTAGAGGAATTTTGTATTTTCAGCCCATTTTCTATTTGTTTTTTCAACCTCTAAATCGCATGCCAACACAAATTGTCCTGATTCATGTCCCAATGAGTTCAATTTCCAATTTCCCACATCCATATCCAAATTCATTCTAAAACTCTAGCTACCAATGAAAAAGTGTCAAATTCAACCAAAAAATGGTCAACCAATTCTCAACCTTGGAAGGACAACGGGATCCCTACAAAAATCTTCATTTCTACAACCATGAGAACAATTGGTATTAAAAAATTCAAAAGAACTCATTTGAAGTCAAAGTACTGTAGAAGATCTCCCCTTTCCACACAAAATTCCTAAGATGAATAGTTGCACTTCTATCCCACATGGAAATATAATCTGTCATCCATCAGACCACTCTGGTGAGTGGCATCCTTCCTAGGTTAATGGGTTAATCCTTGAAGGATAGACCAATGGCCATGGAAATCATACATTTTTGATACCATATAACATCATCTACTTTGAAAAGCCAAATATATTCATTGAAAGTCAAAATTCTAGAAGAGATCTTCCCTTTCCACTCCTAATACTGAGGATAGTAAGTTGCAATTTTGTCCTACACAATTTGATTCTCTTCATGCAAAGGACACAAAACGTCCGACGTTCAAGGGTTAAGACCTAAAAATCAATTTGGAGAGGATACACACCTTGAAATATTTTCAGAAAATTTTCCTTGAAAGAAAAATGGAATTGGCATCTAACCCAAGTCAATTCATATTTTTTGGAGCTTCATGGAATTAGTTATCAATTTTGAAGTAGAAATGCAGTGGTCACTGAAAGCATCCACCAGTACTTGTACATTGTTGGTGCAATGAGAAAGCAAAATGTAGTTCTGCATTAGATGCTTTTATGGACCTACCTTACATCCAGCTGCACCAGTGGACATGAACCTTCTTTAGATAAAAAATTGTGAAATGATAAGTCGTGAATGCTTATCTGGTTGGAAATTGGTCAGGGGCTCGAATCTCAGGCTATTCACTGACATTTACAACGGGATTTCGGTGCCTTATTATCTCCTTAGTAGATAACTTCAAGTCCTCTTCTTCAGTCAATGCAGACTTCTTCATTTGTCCAATCAGCAACAATGATCCAGCCTGAGGAGATTACCACGAAATTAGCAAATGGTATGCAACTAATTTCAACAATGAGTACAACCAAAAGTCATCGGGAACTGCGAGAATGTATTAGCAAAAGATTTTCTGAGACCTGAGTTCCAGCAAGTAGATAGTCATTTTTAGGGTGGGAAGCGATGGCCACCACTGGTTCTGAAGTTTGAAGCTGCTTCTTCCACTTTTCTTCACCGGCGGTATGTTCTAAATGACTGCCATATAAGGAGATAATCTAATCAATCTCGGCACAGTGATGTGAAAGTCCACACACAAATCTAATGTCGAACGTCAAAAAAACAAAAGCTGTCACCCCAGAAATATTCGCGAATAGTCCCACCAACCGGTTAATATTCACCGAGGACCGTGATACTGAACCGGGCGTGAAGTCCAAAACGTTGATCTCCCACTCCATSATGCATCCCACAGCGTAGACCTGCACAAACGAGCAAATAATATTTGAGCATTAAGATCAACATTGCTAGGAGTTTAGTACATCTGACCGGAAAAACAAAATTCCGATAGAGTTGCGGATGTGAAATCTCGTCAGGAAACAGATATGTAAAAACTACTCACACCTGAAGTTCTTAGTGATATTAAAAATGAGTCAGGTTGGTTCACAGCATAGCTTACAGGGTAGGATGTAAGCCAAGCGGGTCTTCTACGCCGAGGTGCAAAATCGTCGTAGTCTCTGCTCTGACATGAGAGTTCCACAGATTAGTCCAAAGTGCAATTAAAAATACCAAAATGATAACAATATGTTTTTCGATATTCGTAAACGACGAAGACGTCGAAAAATATTCTCCAACGCTCGCCACTTGCATTACCATTAAACCAATATCGTAAAATATTGTCAAACAATAGGTCAAGGTACTTACACCCATGAATAAGGAGGACAATGAATATGTGACACAGAGAAATCCAGGAGATCGAGAACACCTGACCTGCCAAGTCATGAATCTACAGAATGTTAAGAACTCGTGTCTGGTCATTTCAGGGAGAGTGTCAACGTCCAGCGTCATCGCTATTAAAATTTACTGGCAAATATTGGTCCACACCTCGAGGAAGGAAAGTTGAAGATGATCAGGAAGGTCAGAAAGTTTTACATAGTAATGTACGCACTTACCATCCGTTATTAAGATGAAATCCTAGGTGGTGTCCACATGCAGGATTCAAAGAAATAGAGTGTACGGAGCTATTTTCAATATTAGCTTGGGCCTGCAGCAAATAGCAAATGGATGTCGTTGATTATTCTGCCTCTTAATTCTAAGACATGAAGCAGCACGTACTATGAGATAGTTTAATAAAGGCAACCCGGTATAAGTGCTGTGACTAAAGTACACCCAAAGGCTGAACAGTTACGATCAAGAAATCTCACCTTTAAGTCAGGGATGTCTTCAAGAASTTTGGCTACTTGGATTGATCTTAGCGGAGGATGATAACCCTATACTTCAAAAGGCACCAGCTTAATCAAATTTCATAAGGGACGACATGTTAATGCGCACAGTAAAAAACCTAAGGCTCGCATAGCCTGTCAGACATGTTGTAAATAGAAATGACTTTCCTCATAATGAATTTCCTCATAAAATCAGAGTTCCAACTAGAACTTGTTCTATTTCAGGAGTTGTTTCTATATGATCATCTCATGACCCAATCCCAGACTTCGCAAATAAGTCAGTATCTTGATTCATAGGTTGCCTTCATATCTTGATTCATAGATTCATAGGTTGCCTTCATATCTTGATTCATAGATTCATAGGTTGAAACTTCTTCTACTATAAATATAGCACTCGTTTGCATGTGAGGACTCGAAGCATCAGATACCTCTCCTGCTGTGACAAAAGCAGCAGAATTTCTTCCTCCTCGGAGATCCCAAAGAATGATAAGGCCCCCTTCACTTCCCGCGAGAACAAGCTGCACTCCAAAAATGCCAAACAAATTAAAACAAACTTGTTCAGAGTGATCTGCCTTCGAGAGCATATACCCAAAATTGGCCCATGTTAAGAGTAAACCGTATCGTTACAGAAAATAACCATTTCAAATTCACCAGAGTAAACATTTATTATTTCAGATAAATCTATATTCATCCTGTAGCAATCAAGACTTCGTATCTCCAACTGTTAGGAAAGTCATGGAGGTATCTCTGAGCAATTTTCCTAAAGTATTAATTACAAGAGCGTTAATGAAAGAGAAGATCCATCACAAGAGAAATTATTGGCAAAGATCTACACATTATTCTGTGGTGAGGGAGAAGTATTTAGTTACATGTTCGTCTCTTGAGAGCTGGAGAGTATTGAGATCACCTCCACCAGTGGATGCAAAAAGGGACATAGTAGGAAATTTCCCAATCCTTCGATCCCAAACATGCACTCCGTTGTCATTCCCACAAGCAAYCATCCTGAAGAAAGACAGCGTTCAGTGAKATACAGGTTTGAGTCTAGTGAGATTTTGAAATAAATTCGACAAAGTTTCAGTTGCATTGTCGAAGGAAGAAGTCTCATGATGTTAACAAAACTAGCAGCTAAAAATGTTCACAACAATTTCGAAGTATATATCTGAGAAACACACCTTTCTTTGTCATTTGCACAATAAGAGAGATCGAAAAGACTAGCAGCATGTCCTCTTTGAGTCCTTGGTTTGAATTGCAGGGTCTGAGGATTCAATAGAGCTCAAATTATGCGAATAACAAAAACAGGTCAACCATTCAGAGAGAAGGAGTCTGTGAGTAATATAACTCCATTTAATTATTTAAGCAAGCACCGTGTTATGACATGCAACCGGAACTTCATAAATGACGCCTTCCATACGCAGGAACCCTCACATTTGAGAGTTTATGAGAGAAAAATCTAGAACGTCATCCATGGCAAAATGCATGCGAAATCCAATATGGAGTAAATAAAGAACAGGGAAAATATACAATCCACAACTGCAGCACGAAGACTCTATTGTTTCCTTTGCAAGAATACTTCCATCGGCAACGATATGCGAGACTTACTTGCCGTGGAACTTGGGAGAAGCTTGCAATATCATAAAWATAAACATTGCTGCTTCCTGAAGCCACACATGCCACCTGGATTCATATTTTACGAAACTCTGAGAAAATYCTCCAAAATCACGACACTCTTGCATGCAGTCTMCCTCATTTAATATCACTTTGCATTGCTACCTGCTGGACATACTGGACATACAAGGATTACAGACAAGAATTTTGTTAAAATTGTTACGAATATTTATTCGACCCTTGCGATGATATACTCGACTATAAAGCCTCCTTCAAAAAAGACAGAAATTCAAATACCTCTTCTTGATTGGTAGGATTCCATCGCACAGCCTCGAGCCTTGGTACCGTACTAAAATGAACAGTGGGTGTTGCTCTTTCTGCCTCACAACCTGTGTACTTAAGATTAGCAAATTCGGAGAAAAGAAATGCCAAGAAAATGCCAAAAMTATTTTATACTGTAGAAAAGCTATACGGATGAAATTTTGAAAATGCCGAACAGACTTCAAGGACGATTACAAAAAATACCTTTAGAGGTACAGTACAAATTTTCAAAATCGTGTATGGAAAGGCATCCACAGCTGCTGACAGAAGCTACATATATACCCTGCAGCATAATATCAGATGCATTCAAAAACTGACAGATAGCAAATAGCCGTGTCGGTGTTTATGTTGCAAATCCAATATGTTTTCACAATATTCATAGAGAATTGTGCGAGCAGCAAGACTAATCCTGATACGTTTTACTAACACCATAGAGGGTATCGATGCAGGATCCTGTTGGAAACCAAAAAACTTGAACGATGATAGATAAGCAACAAAGATGCATGAGGAAATACCAATTGACAGGAAGTACATGGCAACACAGTTGAATGCAAAGATGTGCATATCTTCTCAAACTGACAAGTCACGCAAAGATGCCAGGGCTGCTTACTTGGGAATCAAACTCAACGCATGTCACGATTGGCCTGCCAGTTACAACCATTATCAGGACACTTAGGGGAAGGAGGCAGCAAACGCTATTCGAAACACTGTAATCAAGCTCAAAAATTTTCCATCTTGTAGACGACCAGGCAACTTAATGTCGTCATCCCCAGCATTTCTACAACATACGCCAGTAGACAAYCATTTTGATCATCATGCACAAGTTGATAATTCAAGGGGGATTGGGTGTACTAAAGAATGTACATCAACTTACATTAMAGATGGGTCGAAACGATGGCTCACATTTGATTGAGGGAATCTTCCAATCTATAATCACACAAAAACAATACCCGTTAGTTTGTTGTACATTGCAAGAAACAGAATTCAAACAGCACTCCTCCAAACCTTACAGAATCACCAGACGAGAGCATAATGTTAACCAGGATTACTCATTCTCATTAACCTAGGATGAGTGTCCATAAATCAGTCTGGAGAAATCTAGTTAACTCAGGAAGCCCCAAGGCATGGTGCATTATACTAAAAGCGACTCCCCCTTTTCTAAGGTACAAATTGTCTCATTCCTGTCTATCCAGCATATGCACCTGCCTCATCATACGATAGCAGCAGGGCATTCAGGAGGSRATTTTTGTAGGCGGCTGTTAATTTYCCATCCAATTGATAAGCACCTGCCTGCCATTTTTGCCTGCAACCATTCCCAAGAAGCTTAACATTCAGATCAGACGTCGTCACAATTTGCAAAAGATATATTGAACAACTTTGTCAAACTGCTCAACATAGCTAAGCTCCGGAGCATACGCACAAACACTAGTAAACTACATGCAGTCAATTCTTCGGAATAGTTTCTCGTAGAGTTCCTTCCACTAATTGAGAGAAAGAAAAATTCGAGCTACGGGTCTGACATTCAAGTTGAGGACTCCACTACTTCCAACCATTAACGAACTTCGCAAGGGCTGCGCCTAGGATCTATAATTGCTTAGCAAAGATAGACAGCAAAAGAGCACGAGATCGTGGAGAACTAGGTTCCCGGTACGAATCGTTACCTCGAGAGCAATCTTGCCTTGATGGATGGAAATGAAGGACCAATGCCACGGATCACAAACTTATCCATGCTTAGAATGCTCCACTCCGCCTCTACATTACCATCAACAAGTATAAACAAATCAATAATCATACACTGTCATCATACGAGCATGAGGTATGCCAAACCAGAAGAAAAAAAAAGTTCAAACTCATAGACGACCAACAACAGGATCAAGAAAGCTGCGTTTACCTCGCAAAAGATCCTCCAAGCATTACCGCAGGCGTTCAGTACTGTGAGATGCGCCTAATACTCCACCTGTTCGCCAGTGTTGCTGTAGCTCAATCTCTCGCTAAATACAAAGCAGAACCCCCGAAAAAACGATTACTCCAACATAGGAAGGAAAAAAAGAGCCCTAATTCAAACACGCAGCTCCGGCCTTCTCGTCATTCCCGTATTGCTCTCCTCGCAGACCAGCTGCAATTGAAACTACTGCGATTGCTTAAACGCTATTGGATTGACGGATTTCGCACGCATCCAATGGGGAGTAACTTAGATTGTTGTTGAAGGAGAAAGACCGCTTGACCTCGGGTAGGAGGCGCGCCAAATCTTTCGTCAATTGCATTCATATTCGCTAGTGTACAGTACAGTACATGGAATTCCAGCACTGTGGATGAAAGTGGATGAAGTACGACGGACGGACGGAACATCGGGAACTAACACCCCACCAGCGATCCCAGAATACGTATACCGTATTTCGCCAGAAGGCTATACATGTGTGTAACAGGTGTCTTCTTTTGCGAATTACACGTGCAGTAGTAGAAACCGCTTGATAAATCTGAAGAAAAATGGTGAAATTTTGAATAAATTTTATGAGCTTAGGTAAAAGCCAACTTGCGATAATTTGATAATTGAGATGTATGAAGAGGACTAATTTTCGGCCTCACTGTTGTATTTTATGGCTAACTTGTGAGAAAATTTGTACGGAATGGGCGAGTTGTAGAAGCAATTTCAGAATGATTTTGGACTTCAATGTTACACCTATTGGTGCTACTTGTTGCAAATACTACAATGCATACTTGAGAATGAAAATGGCCCTCACTTTTTTTAAGTGTGACTTTTATACCAAAATTGTGTTACATATGTATAACAAAGTGAGCTACAACAAAGCAAGAAATTTTAAGCCAACCCAATCACCCACAGCAAAGAAGAACAAGGCCCAATCACGCATACACCCAATACATTTGACAACTCTTTACAAGAAGAGGCCAAATCTGCAAACAAAAGCATGAACTGAAACAAGTGACATAAACTGAAATAAAAACAATGACATAAACTAGAAACTTTCACTAACACAAGGATTGAACCCTTCTTGCTAAAATAGCAAGACTGCCCAAATTGCAGTATTAGTGATCTGCACACCACTAAACAAACAAAACACGTTAGAAATTCAATTTAGAGTGAAGAAAAAAGTGATGATGCTCTACGAAGTTGATGCTGCCCCGTTCTGCACTCCACCTTCTCCAAGTGTGCATTGCCAAGCACGTCCCAGCCATGAACTTCCATGTCAAGGAAAATAACATTCTTGAAACCTCAAGGCAGCCTTATCCCATGAAAACTAAGGTCTACAAAAGGGGGAGGATACTGATGAGTAGCCTAGGAATCACACATCACCATGGTGCCCAGTTTTCACAGCTGCTTTCCAAAACTGAATAGCCTCCTTGTATGGAAAATTTTCCGATGAGAAGTATTGTTGGCCAAACATGCGCACAACAAGCGGTAAGTCCTTGCCAAGCCTATTCCTTTGGCAAGACTTCAGAAATTTCAACGTTGAGAAACAACGTTCATCCTCCACCGACCCCAGCATTAAGCAGCATCCAATTTCCGCCAACTTAAAGTACTCAGAAATTAGTTTTTGCAAGTGTCGGGACTGGGACAGGGTCCGCCAGAGGTGAATGACTGGATTCATGCGAGACCCTGAAGCACAAGCAGCATCATAGTTAGCTTGCATTGTAACTTTGAATAACCTTTGTTGATTATCTAGATTGGAGCCAGAAAGTAGTTCAAGTGCCGTGTAGTTGGTTCCACTTGCATTCAAAACCTTCGGGTGAGAATAGAAAGCTTTCAAAACTGTGACAGAAACTCTCATTTGCCCCTGGCTACTTCCAATATTGGGGGTAAATGATTCCAAACGCATCAAGCAACTCCTGCTATGGGAAGCGCCGATCCAGCTCATTGGAAAGAGACTGCGCAATTTCTGTCCAACTGACAGCAAAAAAGTCACTAAATAATCACCAAGAGAACCCCTAAACTTCAAAGGAACCAACAAGACAAAGCAACAAGGCAAAGCAACAACCAACAAGGCAAAGCAGCAAAGCAAAGCAAAGCAGCAAGTAAGAAACTACAAGGAAATCAATGTTGATTAAGTTTAGGATATTCAATCCAGCAGACCAGCAGACCATCATAGCTGCTAGAATCCTAGACATCAACTATCTCACACACAAGCCAAGACAATAAGTAATTAGTGAGCCAAAAAAAAATGAAGTTAAAAAAAAATGGAACCAAAAAAGCTTACCAGTAAACTGTCGCTGGATGTTAGCCTGTATTCGTTGAAATTCCTCTTCTGTCACAAAAATGTGATCGCTAGTCAACTTGCAATGGCATCGGGCAAATACAGTGGTGCATCCAAAATTGAACAGCAAGTGGAAAGCATTGTTGTCACCAGGTGTCTCCCTCCATTCCATAGGAATTTTGGCTGAGGACAGTGAACACAGCTCTTGGTAACGTTTGAATTCTGGCGTGGTGAAGGTTGTTGATTCATCAACAAATATGCCTGCCAAATCAGATTGGCATACCTTCACCGACTGCAGAAAGTCACAAATGAAAACGTCCCGAGTCTACGATAGTTTCACAAGGCAATGAACCACATTCAACAGCGGGATGAAGCAAGACAATGAAAGCAAAACTTCGATGTCAAAAAGATAATCAAAGTTCGTGGCCGCAGCGGAATTCGGTTTGRTGCCGCCAAATCCCGACATGTCAAGGCCAATTTTCACCAACAGTATCTTGTATTCAGATATGATTCTCTAGACTGGGCTCTGCATAGAAATCTAGCGCATCTCCACATTCCTCAGCATTTTGTTACCCTTTGTTTCCATGAGATCGGACAGCTTTTGTAATTCAGTGTGTCATTTGTGGCTGCAGCAGAAGTAAGCGTATAGAGACTGACAAAGAGCCTTAAGACGAGACACCATGGGATAGTTTGAGAGAGTCTCAACCACTAAGTTGATACGATGACTAGCGCAGCTTGCTCCAAGGCAATATGGAGCCCATTTCTCTCTAATCTGGGTGGAGACCCCAGTTTTAGGTCCTTGAAATGTGCTGACACCATCTGCCCCGAAAGACACAAATTTACTAGCAATTTCTTCACGCATAAGACCGCCCTCACTAAGTAAAGAATGCATGATCATTTCTGTAAGATGATCTGCAATCCCACAGTCAGACACACAAGAAAGATGGAGCAAGTGCGGAATTCTCTCCCACGACTGCACAGCATAAACATGAACCCCGATCCATGAAGTGTTGTCCATTGCCGTTACCTCGTCAGCAGATATAGATACATACCTTGCAGACTGGACCACAACTTTCATAGCAGCCATGACAGAGGAATGAAGGTGTTTACTCATTTTCCAACCACATGTTTCAGACTAATGCTTCTTAGGCACATTTTTTACCTTTAGGTGCCTTAGTAAATATTGTTGTTGCTCATAATCGCACATGGGACGACCAGAACTGAGAACTTGAAACAAAGTAGAAAATTGCACTCCTTTTCTGCTCACTTTGCCCTCCAAACCAGCCATGATCTGGTCTGCGACAATGCCGGCTAGCCGTCGCCCCGCCCAGAGCTTGTTAAACTGAACGTGCTTGCAGTCAAGCTTCACGTATGTATCGCCCTGCTTTAGATGTGGAGAAGGCTCGCTGTCGAATTTGCAAGTCCGCTTTCCCTCATGCTTCTCAAGGTTGTCGCCTTTTGGAACAATCACTTTTTGCTTGCCACTGACGCTGCTACAGCTCTTGCAAACAACTCCGACAAGATTGCCCGCAGGATCAAACTCCCCTTCGGCCCAAGTAAACTTGCAAGCCCACACCTCTTGCCATCTTCTGGTCACAGTGGTCGGGGCAATTTTTCTTCTTTTGCGCGCCTTGGGTTTCTCCAATTCCTTCTTGTCACTCATCGCAGAGGCCGGATCAGTAACCTCCTCCAAGACGACTATCCCCTCCGATGAAAAGCAAGTTAAGGGCCCAGCAACTGAATCGGTCAATCGCGTCTCCGAAATGCGAGTTACCTCTACCGGCGCTGGAAGATATTTTCCCGAACCGTGAGCATTGTGCGAAGACCCAAACGTCTTCACGCGGAAGTTCTCCAGCAATTTCAACCTCGGCGCCATATGGAAGTGAATCCCTGCCGACCTACACCCACAACACCCTTGTCCCCCGCAAACACAGACCAAGGAAAAGAAAGGGCAAAACGTCGAGCACCGAACAATACAAACAATCATCCAATAGTGCAGAAAGCAAGAGAAATGTAGAAGAAGAGTCCAAGATAGCAAGCCTGCGGAGAGCTCCTCAATGCACGATGACCTCACAAAGCTTGTTCACGCGATCCCTTGCACACTCGCCAAATTGTTTATAGGATGCAAAACTGCGTACCAACAAGGATGCAAAATTGCAAGACTGCATCGCCGAAGCGCCAAACCGCCAGTTCGCCACCCACTTTGAAATTCTGAAAACATTCATTCCAGGATTTCCAGCGCATGCAGGGATTGCAGGCAGCCTCCATTTCCCAAATCCCAATTGAAGTGAACGTCTCAGACAATTAAGCCCAATCGCCCAACGTCTCAAAAATCTTCACCACAAACAGGAATTGGCATTTGGCAGTTCCGCAATTAGCAATTTGGCACTCCCAAATCCTGATTCTACAAAATGGCGTCGCTCATTTAAAGCCCAAAAACACAAGCAAAGGCGGAATAACCATGCAATTCAAAACACATTTAATGCGCACTTGCGCAGGAAGAGTTAATACGAATCCAAGGAAAACTAATGATGCACTGCTAAAACTGCAGGTATATTGAGGAAGACAGGCTGCTAAACCCGGAGGTTGACAGGAGCTGATGGTTGCAACTTCGATGGCCAAGATGGAACCAACGCGCGATCATCCAACGATGCAGGTAAAACCCTAGCTAACCCTAAAATCGTGGTGGAGGGGATGAATGCTAAACGAAAACCCAGCGGATACGCAGTTTTGCATCCTTCTTGGGATGACGTTAGTTTATTTGCTCAAATCTTCATTTTTCCAAAGATTTTTCAAATATACATTTAGCACTAGATAATTCCAGATAGAAACCAAGCAAATTTTTGCCACTTTAAAGAACGTTGCACCCCACTGTATTAGTATTGATATTGTACTATTTCAATGGGCTCATAATCCAACTTTGAAAGTTTACTGTTGTAATACAGCATCAGTACTAATACAATGCCTCCCATTGAAATAGTATTGTTGCAATATTGATGTTGTACTACAACAATACATTTTCAAAGTTGGACTATGAACCCATTAAAATAGTATTGCTTCAGTGGGGGGATATTTTCCTGATGAATGTTGCGGACACCAATAGACATTCGTTGAGGATACAGGACACAAGAATGGCATTGTCTTCTGGTTTGGGTGAACGGGGCTCCTACCTCGGCAACTCCAAGTAATTACAAGGGTGCAAGTAAAATAAAAAAAGCCTCCTATTTTGGGCCCAATTAATTTGCATTGAACATTCCTCCTCATTAATTTGAGGTCTGTAATTGTAAATATGAATGCAAAACTTGCAAATTCTAACATGCGTAGAAAATAAAATATTGCAAGGTTTTACCAAGTGGCACAGCAAGGGGGTCAGTTCACCTCGGACCACTAAGGGTGCAAGTAAAATAAAAGACCCCTATTTTGAGGTTGATCAATTTACCTTGTACACCCCTCATGGATAATTTGGGGCCTCTGGTTTCAAATATGAATTCAAAATTTTCAAAGTTAGGAATGCATTGAAAATATAAAAAWTTGTCATTGTTTTATAAGGGGGCGAGCAAAGGGTCAGTTCATCCCGACCATTTTTTTGAGCTCTCAACATGGCTTTTTTTTTTTGTCAAATAGCACCAAATTGCACTAGAAAAAAATAAGTTGGATAAAATGACAACAAATCATGAAGTTTTTTGCTAGAAAAACTTCAATTCAAAAAAATCTTAAATGAAATTGCCAAATTGTGGATGGAAACATACTTATAGATATATAATATGTGCTAATGTGATATTTTCTATCCAATGTATGGATGAATGTTCAAATTTGGAGCGCTACTATAACATTTTATATTGTCACTTTCACATTTTATAAAAAATGAAGAAAARACATGGCGCTGAGYRGGTGCCTTTCCAAAGGAGATCTTCACACCAACTAAGTTAACTGCAATGCACTTGCACATTAAAAGTCCTAGCTCCTACATATTCTAAACATTAGAGGCGTAGATAACCTCATTTGGGATTTTTGCCAACACCAATTGACTTTGCAATCAACCCTATATGCTAAATCTATTTTAGAAAATATATAAGCGTGTTTTTGTCTATATCTTTGTATGTATATATCATTTAACCTTGATTCCATTTGAATTGGTTATATGGGATGACTATCCAATAACTTGGTAGTAATAAAA
Organism: Pleurozium schreberi; assembly: GCA_006891605.1. Lineage (NCBI taxonomy): Eukaryota > Viridiplantae > Streptophyta > Bryopsida > Hypnales > Hylocomiaceae > Pleurozium > Pleurozium schreberi. The sequence continues at coordinate 15,622 of VACF01002552.1, read as the reverse complement.
GGTTTTCTATTGAAGATTCAAATATTGATTTGGATGAATGAGAAGCTATGTGGACAAAGCATTGCTTTAAAGCACTTTGTTCATCATCCACAATATGACCTTGGGAAATTTAGGGATTAACAACCCTAAAGAGAATTGGAGGCTTGATGCACACTAGTTTCAAGAGCTCACTACAAGAGCTCAACAAAAATGATGAAGCACATTCAAGTCATCCATCTCTCATGCAACAAAGTTGTTTTCACAAATGTTGCAATGGTAGCACTGCTACTTGCTACTACTGTATTATTTTYTGGGGAGGCAAGTTTCCAAATTTTGAAAAGCAAATTTTGATATTGGACCAAGTGAACATTTGTTTTTGTTTTTGTTTGATAACAAGGCCAAACTACTCCTAAAATGCAGTTTCTTCCTACTCACATGGAAATGAAAGCATTACAAAGTTCACCAAAACATAATTCCAATCTCAAAAAATCAAAAATCAGTTTAGATTTAGCCAAAAACAAAAGTGTTAAAAAAAAGAAGCCTCCACAAAATAATGTAAACTCAACCTATTTTCATGCATTTAGGGACATGTGATTAAAATTCATTGTATGAATGTCAACTAGAAGAAAATATAGAAAAACAAATACTTGAAATGTGCAACCTTGGAGTGTGTATAACAATTGAGCCAACATTGTTATCTCAATTGTTATGCACACCATTAACCCATTAACGACCGAGTCGATGACTGATTACTCAAACTGACAGATTTTCATCAATAGCAGACTGGCTATTAAGAGCAAGCCCACAGCTGACTCCCCAAACAAGGACGTCAAGTGGGAGCTTGGCGTATGATTATGATGGCTGTGACCAGCCTCCTCCTCAGCTTGGGGGGCTTGCTCTAATGAAATTGTGTCAGTTTGCCACTTTTTCGTAACCCGTCATCGACCTGGTCGTTAATGGGTTAAACCTTGTACCTTAGCAAACATGACACAACAAAGGCAAACCAAAAAAACAAAGTTTGAAAACTATCCAAAACTACACATGAAAGGAAAACTAAATTTGAAAGAGATTTGCATGGAAATGTCATTCACATGTGTTGAAAAACACAAGTTCATGCAAAGAAAGTTCACAAAACTACATGAATGTTTGAATGCGGTTCTAGGGTAAGAAATGTCCATCAAAATCTGAATAGTACAACAAGAAGACAATCCACATAGTAGAATTGATGCCAAAATGTGCATCTACTAAATGTGATTTCTAAATCACAAAACTCTAAAAACCAAAACTAAAGAAATTTGCCATCAAAATTTGCACCCTACAGCTCCTGCTGGTTGAAGGTCGATTTATAAATCTCCATCTTTAAAAACTCCCCTCATGAATGAAGCGCTAGGGTAATCCAAACTGAGGAATTTGACTGATCCCATGTAGCACAAGGTACATGAAACTCCTGCTCCCAACCCACCGTCAAGCATCTCCGGAGTTCAATGAGGTCGGAGATGGAGAATTTGTCAAATGAGGACAACCTGAGCCTCTACAGACTTTCAAAAACGTCCCAACTTTTCATCCAATCTTATTGTAATCTGCTTGTACAACTAGCTGTGCAGCCAGCTACATACAGCTTGTACTAAATACAATATTTAGGATCCTAATCTTGGATCCCTTCATTACATGTACTAATTTTGAATGGCCCAGATTTCTACAAGTCTACCTTCTTTACTTATAATGGATTTGTTCAATTCAATGTCCCCTACCTTATTTGTAAGTTTATTATAATTTTTACCCACAATGAATAAAATCCACTCTATATTCCGCCGCACGTTGTTTTTAGAATGCGCTAAGTGTCCCACCCGAGCTTCAAACRTTCATAGAAAAATACATACAAATGATTTTAAGATAATTTTCCATTGAGTTTTTCTTTAAAAGATCAATTGACACAAATTAATCCAAATTATGACTCTTGATATTAAAAGAAGGCAAATTCTTAAGGGGTCARGMATAGRTACAGTCYTCTAGTCAGTGTAATTTAGCAAGATTTTTTTGGTGAATTGTTAGCAATTTGCACCAAAGTAATGGGCTTTCCACAATATAAATAATTTCTTGGAACATAAATAGTTTGATATTACACAAAATTGTCAAAAGAATTCAACTCAAAAAATAATCTTGGATGAAAACAAAATTATGGATATCTATGTGATATGTGCTAATGTGATATTTTATTTCCAATATGTATCCACAATGTTAAAATTTGGAGTAGCACTATAAAAATAAATAGATAGAYAGAAACTCCGGTCCCAAGGAGAGGATGGTGTGAATGAAGTGTTTGTTAGTCTAAACAAYGAGACACTGCATATGCATSGCTATAACATTTTATATCGCCACTTTGCCACTTCATAAAAATTGAAAAAAAAAMACGCCMYGGTGTAATTGCAMCATTGGACTCGGATTTATTATATTAGGTCTATTCCCACTGTCGGCAATTGTCTACAACCTGCTCTTGAATCTTCACCCTGAAGCTCCGTCTCCACCGGCGGGAGATGCTGCAAGTCTCCATTCCCGGGTGCTCATGAACCTTCCCTCTCTTTCGCCTGCACCTTCACTTCACTTCATTTTTTGAACATGAACTATCTCAGGTACTTCCAAATTCGCCACGAAATGGCAATGTTTATCGAGCTATGGCGAGTTTGGAAGCCATGAAGTTGCCAGGCGTGGGAATGATGGCAAACAGCGAAGCGGCTCTTGGTCGCGTCTTGCGATCTCACTCCACCAAAGCTTCTCTTCCTTCTCAACCAAATCCCAAGCTGGTCGACGCCAAGATCACKTACAAAGCGAAGAAGAAGAAGACGGCGGAGATTGTGGATCCCGAGAAGAGCAAACCAACGGGAAAACGAGAGGCGGTGAATGAGTCTTTTGTGGAGGAAAGCACTGTTGCGATTGTGAAACAGGGGAAGAAGCCGAGGAAGACTGTGAGTACCAAGAGTGAGCTTGTTACGAAAACAGAAGTGGAAGACGATGGGGTTACGACGAAGGTGGTGGAGTCGTGGACTGTGAGCTTGTCGACGGCGGGAGCACTCGCGGTGGCGACGAAGCATCTGGTGGCGGCGGATGAGAAGTTRAAGCGGATTATTGAAGCACAAGGGTCTGASCCTGTTTGGGAGCACAAGGGGAGTGGGTTTTCAGCTCTGGCGAGAGCAATTGTGTATCAGCAACTCGCTGGGAAAGCGGCGAGTACAATTTATGGGCGTCTCATTGATCTCTGCGGGGTAATGTTACTCGCATTCCTCTGTTTCTCTCCTTGTGATGCTTTCGAAATATGATTTGACCTAATTTTGAAGGATCGCATTCTCGAACGCATTTCTGTTTTGTTGCTGGAATAGTGGCTTAAAGATGTCGGTGAATGGAATGTATTCGCTGCTGAATGTTTGCAATGGTGAATGCATCTGTCGAAAGGGAAGTCCACTGAAGCTGGCAACGTGAAACTTGTTTCCCATGTCACCGTTTCGGGAAATGTTGAAGTGAAGTTGAAGTTAAGGTTTAAGGCAACGCTGTTGAACTGAACATCAAGTAGTGCATCATTATTCATGCTGTTCTTCATCTCTGAGAATCAGATTCGTTTGGGTCATTGTTCCAKATGGAAAGTTGCATTGGAGACCTCGAAGTGTATGTTTTGGTGAATGTTGTGATTGGTCTATAGCAAGTTCAACCAACCACACTCTCTTTAATCACCGATTCCTCAACATCTGAATTAYAATGACCATGAGGAATGGCATTGAAAGTGWTTWGGCTGACTCAAGCGGCCAAYGCAGGGTGCRGAGGGCATGACCCCCACGGTGATCGCGGGCCTGTCGGCGGAGGAGTTGCGCGCAGTGGGAATCTCAGGGCGGAAGTCCATCTACCTCCACGACTTAGCGGACAAATTCTCCTCGGGCTTCCTGACCGATGAGAAGCTGGCGGTGATGAGCGAGGACGATCTGGTCACGGCGTTGACGGCGGTGAAGGGAATCGGCGTCTGGTCGGCGCACATGTTCATGATCTTCCACTTGCACAAGCCGGACGTGCTTCCCGTGGGCGACTTGGGCATCCGCAAGGGTTTCCAGAAACTGTTCAAGCTAAAGGAGCAGCCTTCTGCGGTGGAGATGCAGGAACTCGCCCTGTTGTGGCGACCCTATCGCACTCTCGCATCGTGGTATCTGTGGCGGTTGAGTGATATGAAACTCCCGGAGGCTTGACCWTGATAAGGTAAGGCAATGTTGCTGTTGAGCGTAGGCAACGTTCATATATGAGAGTAGGTATGCTTTGTGGCTACATCGTCTTTTCTTCTTGGCAAATGATAGGATTTTAATGCACCATAGAATATGTCATTTGGATACTGTACACAATAGTTCGAGAGGTTCAAAGTTTTATTGGTTGATGTTCTTAAATTGCCTCTCCAACACTAGGTACACATTGATTWAAGGGATGTGCATCATTTGAAAATATGATCGACACTTTTGGGTGTCCTTTACATTGGAGCTCAACGTCGCTCTTTGGTTGGGGGTGTCAAAGCTTACCTGTGGAAGATGGTGGTTTTAGAATTTTGACTCCAAAGTGCTTTAGATAATGTGATTATAATGAGGAAAATTGACATAACGAAGAATGCTCTTTTTCATGCAAGAATTTGTTAATTTTACTACCTTAGTGGTGGGTGTTGTTTTTTAGAGGTTAATATTATGGAGTGAATGTTAACAATGTAATAGATTTCATAAATTTGGTTTTTTTTTGTTTTAATTGCTCATTTCTGTTCAATTTTTGCAACAAAAATGACAACAATTACAATTTTTCACAAAAAAAATTGAACTTTCTCAAAGTGATATAGAATTCTATGTTTTAAGTAACAAAAATATAAGAATATTGTTTGAACACATTTTCAAAGGATGAATTTAGCTTAAACATAATGTTTGACCATTTTACAATAGATCACATCCTTTAAGAGTTAATTCATTCACTAGTTGGACCTCACATCTACACTCCAACCCTAACCTTGTTGTGTAGTGTGAATGGGGTTGTAGATAGGATTCAGAAACACAAATTTCAAAACCAAAGTCGTTGCCATAGGCTGTATCCAAAGGTTAGAACCATCAAAACGAAGTATTAAGAGCTTTTAGAAAATTGCAAGACGGGTTCTGCAGCAGAGCTCATTACCAGCTAGGGTGGGATGGGGTGGAGTGCCACCTCGCTTGGCCACTCCAAGTAATTATAGGGGTGCAAGTAAAATATAAAAAAACTATTTTGGGCCCGATTAATTTACCTTGTACATCAATCTTGACTAGTATGTGGCCTTTGATGGCAAATACAAATTCAAAAACTTGCAAATTCTCTCACGCATGGAAAATAAAAAAATTCAGGGTTTTACAGAGTGGCCGAGCAAGGAGGTCGGTTCACCTCGGCTCCAATCAAAGTGCAACTGAAGAACTCCAATTTCTGTGAAGCCAGGGGTGTAAATGTAAAAATCTGCTCCCTATGTTGAAGTTGGAGATTTTGAATATAAGGTTGAACTACCCATTCCTGATCGGGGGCCAATAACCAATCTATAGACTAATGTTTTTCCAACCAAGGCCAAAATGTTTTTCTTTCTTCTTTTCAAAGTTGGGACTAAAAGTTCATGACACATGTTCCAACTTAGTGTGTAAAAAAATAGGAACTAGTGAGTGGAAAAGTACTTTTTTTGAGTGATCGAAATTGGAAGAGTTTAGAGATTGGCAATGGATTCGGTGCACTTTTTGCCTTTGAATTCTTAGTAGTTTCAATGCAAGCGATAAAATTACCAAAGTTTTTGCAATCCCCATCAATTTTTATCAACACACCTCCAAAAATATTTACCTTGCATTGCATTGCTCCAAATTCATCCAAAATTCCTTATTCGGTTGGTTCTCCCTTACCTTTATTGGAATTCCGATTTTTCCAAATTTGAGCATTCATATTTCATGTGTGCTAAAATTTCAATCCCGGAGGAAATTGAATTTGGAACTGGCACAAATGATGTAAAAGAGGTACCTCATTTCCAACCAGCATCCCATTTCCAATCTATAGGGTGCTCTATTTCCGATCAACTCAAGTGTAGGTGACAACTCACATTTTACTGGCCCCACAGGTGCAACAACAATGTTCGGGAAGTGTACATTGAAACCATACAATGATCACATTATGTACATTGAAAGCCTTGTATCGATTTTATGACCATCCTATGCATGGTCGGAAATAGTTTTGCCTAATTATTCATTAGGAAAAGTATGAGCCCTCCAAAAGGCTGTCAAAACGAATCAGCTGTAAGGCCCTATGACATTACAATTTTTTTTTTTCTAAATTAAAAAAAAATTCATAAATTTTTATTTATTTATTTATATTGAGATTATGACGTGGCACTAGTAGTGCCATGTAGGATTTAAAAATTATTATTATTATTATTGTTTTTTTCCATAATAGCACCCCTCGCAACCTTTTGGAGACCTCCTATTTCTCCTAATGTGGGACAAATAGAATCTTCAAGAAAGAAATTTATGAAGATTTTGATTTTGAGGGAATTTTTTTTGAAAATTATGAAATCCATCTGAAATCTATTTCTCTACACTGGAAAGTTTTTTCCTGAACTTTCTGCTTGCCGCAGATAGGCTGAATCGCTTAAGTGGTCGGAAATAGGTGATGAACCTTATTATAGTCCTTTCCCTCAGATGATAGCACGTAATTATATACCATGTCAGCTGATCTGTCCATCATTGTGGAGGAGATTCCAGTCTATGGAGGAGGAACTAGACGGGCCGTGCTCTAGAGCCTGATGACGGAGTATCATAGACGCCCAGTTGGACACAAAAAGCGGAAGGTCTGATATTTTGCAACACCAGCCACCAGGCCACGTGGTACACGTGGTTACAGCATAATATCTTTTTTTCAACTTGTTTATTCTTTTCCATTTCCATCAGCGTAGATAATATCGAGTTGGACCCTCCTCCAAAGGAATTTAGCAAGATTGCAAGAAGTCCGCAATTGGAGGCAACTTTTAAGACGGAGCCCTATTCTACTGTAGAAAACAGAGGTCCCGGCSTCACTCCGTCGGTACGAGTTACCTGAAAAGCGCTCCTTTGATATAATTTCATTATTTTTATTTTAATTTGTGAGCTAAATTAGTGGGAGGACCCACTGGGTTTGGAGGATACTTCATTCCAAGGATACTTTTTAGGATAAGAAACAAACCGGGGACTGGTGACATCACCCAGAATTCGATGATGACTGGATTCTTCGAGGAGCTGAGTGTACACTGACCAGTGAACAGGCAGCACAGGCTGCACCGGCGCGCGCGTGCTCTGAATAAGTTGCCTGTGCCTCATAAAGATCTAGAATAATTAATAAATAATTTGGGTTAAGGTAGGCATCCTCAAAGTGCCACAAATTGGTACTGTGCCTAGTTACTGTTGTAAGGCTGGTCAGATTTTTATATTGTCTTGTTGGCAAGTGAAAGGAAGTTCCAATGCACCAAAGAATGCAACATTTGAATACAATATGCAAAAGTTATGAAGGGTCAAAGTTTGATTCTAAAAGCGTTTCTTCCACATATGTACATAACTGAATTTGGAGATGTATAGAGTGTGAAGATGGGGCTTCTGGGTTACCTACCTTATAATCAATCACAACATTCATAACATAGTATTGAAATGAATAACTTTTTTTACATATTTTTTAAAATTATTATAAGAATAATGATTGCAAAATAACGTTAGCATACACACAAAATACACAAAATAAATCATTCTACATTCATAATTGAACTATTAAAAAACATACAAACAGTCTGAGCACCTTTGATAGTCCATTCTTACATGTAACAAAGTTACAAAACACCAAACACATACTTCCACATCACTCGTCGAAAGCATGAAAATCCTGAGAGCATGAAAATCAATATTAGTAAGAAATAAAATATACTCTTCTCATAAAAAAAAATAGTTACTTCTTATATTCATTACTGTTCTACAAATGTTGACTGTTTTGCAAGTAGATGGATTGCATTGTCTGAGCAGAATCAACTAGGTAGCAAACAAATGTCAGGTCCTAGCATTTCGTTGGTGCCGTTGGTTAGTTGCAATCGGCAACCAATCTCATAAAGAAAATCAGTTAGTTCCGCTTCAGATTTGAATCCAGCAATTGACTGCAGCAAGTGAGCTAGTACTTCAGTTCTGACAAGGACTTACTTACGACCGTTACGCTGGTCACCGACCATTCTGTGATGGACACGGCCTCCGGAGCCAGTAAGGATCATCTTCACCCAGCTAGCCAGCAAGTGCGCATCATGAATGTGTTGCTCATGAGAAGCTACCGAGCTAGCTGAGCTGATCTTCTGCAGGATCAGCTGTTGCAGCAGAATTGAAGATGATTGAGTCGAAGTCGACGTTGGAGCCCGCTCAGCTCTCCCGGCCATCCAAGAGACCTGTGATGAAGACGGCTCGTATGTACTGTACTGTACTGTCAAGCGTAACTTMGTACGTAAACCTCCCTGGCCTGAAGGCAAGGGTGTGGGCTGATGATCATACCCGTAACGTACGTACCACAGTTGCACTAACTTGAAATGCAAGCAGTTGCCGTGACATGAAAAGAAATGAAGAATCGGAAATCATGCCTTGCTAGCTTAGCTTGCAGATGGCAACTGATAGACGATGAGCAAAGTAGAGACCGGGACGTGCTCCTGGATTGAAGCTGGTCCAGCTGCAAACCCAAGTTGATAGGGTGATACGATGCGCGAGGCGTGCACCTCGAAACAGGGTTTTGCTGGTGTTGTAGGCTGTCCGCCTTCCCTGAACTGAAGGAGGGAGACGATCCGCAGAGCCTACAGGAATTTATCTTTGTGCGCGGATTTCGTTTGCTCTCCACACAACCAGGTGTCGTCCCCTATAAGCAGCCTTGCCGGCCTGCCTACGAAATGAGAGGACCACCGCTGCTGGCGAGAGATTGAATTAACCGTGTCAACTTTTGTCAAGTGACTGGGCAAGGTAAAGTATCCCCCAGCCTGGAATCCAGTTTAATAYGGTGCTGCCCTAGTGACCCGCTTGTCAGTTGCTGAACCAGCTCTGCTCCGATTGTGATTGTTGCGTGTATGCTAGGCGCTGTAGCCGACCTACTGAAGAGTGATATTCGTGGGGTTTTCCTCCCTCTGCTCATTATTGGCTCCATCCTCGCTTTGTTGTACCCTGGCCGAAGAACCTCTCTTAGTTTATATTGTTTTTAGGACGTCGCGCATATCACACTGCCCCACAAGCAGGAATCAGAYAATTAATTAAGTTTTTTTTAATGTTTTGGAACCAATGGAGGTCCCTCAATGCAGATTCGTAACTGATATTCTGAGACAGATGGCTCCTAAGTTACACTAAAAGCTGGGCCTTTTCGGCTCCGCCTGGCGCAGTTTACGTTAACCCTTCAAGTTGTGGAACAAATGATGGAACATCAGTACAGATTCGCAGCGTTTCTTATTAGTTGCCATGATTAGGCTTCSAGGTTAAAGCTGGCACTTTTTTGTTTTTCTCATGGCTCAGGACATCTTTTCAAATTAAAATATGTTTCGCTTGTTTCTGGCCTCACATGGCGGTGACCATGGACCGTGGATGCTTTGCAAAATCTCCTGTCTCAWATCAGTTGGGTGGTTTGGTTCGTTACGCATGCAAATATTCTTGCTTGGAACACACAAGTCAGATAAAGTCGCAGACACGATCTAGGGTTTCAGTAATCTCCTACACTAGCTAGCAAGCACTTGAAGTTAGATGGCAGACGTACATAAAATATACCATATGACAGCGGTCTTCGTCCTCTTTGTCATTTTCTGACGAGTACCTTGTCTGCCAATGCAGCAATTACGCTTGCACGATCGAGCCTCATTGCCCACATCCGCACAAAAGACTGTTCATGGCTTCCGTGAGGTTTTTTGGCAGCTTGGTTGGTGTCCCCCCACCCAAAAAAAAAAAAATCCTCCACTTATGGGCAGCTGAATTTTTCAGAGTTCTCATTTTCTCAATTCTTCATCAGGGTAACTTTTTGAAACCTCTCACCCGAAGACAAAAGTCACACATATCCAAGGCTCCAGTTGTAGAAACCGATCAGCTAGCTTGGAGACCGAAGAAGGTTGCCCAATCATGTGAAAGTTTCACACCTCTGAATGATTAGTCCTGAAAAAATCGTTCAAGTAAGTTAGGCTAACGTACAGACAACAGAAGTGAACCCTCGTGGGAGCACGGTTGGCCGGGTCCTTCATTAGTACTTAAGCCGAAAGGTACTTCCATTGTGCCATTACTAAACTTGCCCTGGCCATTGAATGCTCAAGTCTCCCCTTCTCCTGGACGCGTGCCGCAGAGCAGGGCAGAAGACCGGGAGGGAATGCGACGGCAGCGGACGCACCCCCAAAATTCAAGCGTCGGCAAGTGTAACGTATAACGAATGGATGACGGCCCAGGTCCTTTAGGTTTTCATTACGTGGCGAGTACTTTAATGGTCGAGTAATTGCGAGCGAACTGTTGCACGCAGGTGGCGACAGAGGCGCTCTGCTTCAGGCTCCCCAAGAATAGCCCTGCAGCCCTGCTGCTGCCTCTGCTGTTGACGGCACCCTTTGGCGGTTTGGCCATAGGAAGCCTAGCGCCTCAATAGGAGACGCTCTTCCGTCCGTCTTGGCTTCGTCGCCGGCGTGGTGGTCGTCGTCTCGGCAGGCCTGTTGCTGCCGGGCTGGGGCGGCMGTCTTGCAAGCCTTGCGACGGCCGGAGTAAGTTAGTAGCCCCATCACCAGCTAACTTAGCTAGCTATGGGCTTCAACGAGCTCACAAACCTGGTGGACATGACTCCGTTCTACCGCTTCGGTTTCGTGGCCGCCAACGGCGCCATCCTTGAAGCTTTCGAAGGCATGGACCGCGTGCACATCCTCGACTTCAGCACCTCCCACTGCATGCAATGGCCGACTCTCATCGACGCTCTGGCCGATCGCATGGAGGGCCCCCCTCACGTCCGTCTCACCGTCTCCACCTGCGCGCTTCCCACTCCACCCCGCTTGCACCCCACTTACGAAGACATTGGCCACCGTCTCACGCTCTGGGCTCGTGAGAAGGGCGTCCCGTTCGAGTTTCACCTCCTCTCGCTCCCCTTGGAGTCTCTCCGCATCACTGACATAAACCTCCGCGACGGAGAATCTCTCGCTGTCAACTGCAACCTCCGACTMCACTACCTCGCAGAYGAAACTCTRAACGAGAATCTCGGCMTCACCCACACGCCACCGTCGTTATGTCCCCGGGACCACTTCCTACAACTCATCAGCGTGCTCAACCCGGTTGTGGTGACGATCTACGAACAAGACTGCAACGCGACGTCCACGGATCTGGTATCCCGTTTGACGGAAAGCTATAGCCACGAGTGGATCCCGTTTGATTACCTGGCCACGTACGGCAGTCGTGGGCGTCACGAGCACGAGCGCGACGTCGGGGAACGGATCGAGAATGTGTTGGCTTGTGAAGGCGTGGAGCGGATCGAGCGGTTGGAGTCGAAGGGGATGTGGTTGCAGAGGCTGAGGAGGATGCACTTTCGGAATGTGCCTGTGAGTGAGGACGTGACGGCCGCGTTAAGGGAGATTGTTGGGGATTATGCGGTGGGGTGGGGAGTCAAGCTGGACGAGGATGCTCTGCAGATTCTGTCGTGGAAGGGACATAGCTTCGCGTTTGCTAGTGCGTGGGTGCCGGTGGTGCCAGTCGGCTCGAATCCTCTCAAGCTTAGCTACTTACACTTACAACAGTGAATTGCAGAAGAACGATTGAATCCTATTTTTGATTTTGAACCMAGCTACAGTAGCATAGCTATCGATTCTACACAATTTTCRAAACTACTGAAATCAATCAATAATGCTGACCCATACTTGTTAATTACTTCAATTTTGTTTATCAGATTGTTGCTCTTGAAATCGTTCCATCTACGAGATCAGAGTTGAGGAGTGAAGCTGGAAGAGGATGATGTGCAGATCGATCTCGTCGTGGAAGGAACATAGCTTCGATTCGCGCTTGAATTGGATACGATTGAATCATGCATCCTTTTGCAGATCGATAGAGAGTGATTCCTTTTTAGTATAATGGTGACCCATACGTCTTACTTCAGCTTTCGATCTGGTATTGAKTGTTGCTCTTTCAATTCGTTCCATCGAAGGGATTCAGTCACGAGCGTGCAACTTTTCACTTCGGTGCCGCATTGTTTTGATTCAAGATGTGTTATCATCAAACCTGTAACTGCGGTTTTAATTAAGTAAGCCCGAACTGGCAGTTCTTCAATTGATCGAGTTTGTGTTTCAGTTCCTGTGGAATGTATGTGAGAACCACCCATTGCCAAACAGGGATCCATACCCAACCTGTAGGTGTAGCTATTTCCAACCAAGGTTAGAACAGATTTTTCAACCAAAGTTTGGAATGTGGTTTCTACTCCTTTTTCAGATTGGAACTTAGAAGTTGATGACACATGTTTCAAAGTAGTGAGCGGAAAGTAGCTCTTGAATGGTTGGGATTAGAAGACTATGTATTGGGTGTAGCTATTTCCAACCAAAGTTAGAACAGATTTTCAACCAAAGTTTGGAATGTGGTTTTCACTCCTTTTCTAGATTGGGACTAATAAGTTGATGACACATGTGCCAAAGTAGTGAGTAGAAAGTAATTCTTGAATGGTGCCAAAGTAGTGAGTAGAAAGTAATTCTTGAATGGTGCCAAAGTAGTGAGTAGAAAGGAAAAAAAATTTACCTACATAGAGTGAGTTTTTGTAACATGAAAGATGTGGACAATGATGTTTCTTAATTAAATGTGCAATCAAATTTTAAAAAACCATCACAATTATTTTTCAATTAATTATTATGTAAATCCGTGAAAAAGAAATAAAATAATTCACCAAAAATGGAGTTACTATTTTTGGACATTGAAATTTCACATGTTGGTTAAGATTCTATAAAGCAATAGATTTAATAGGATAGTTTTGATAGGATATTCTTAAAATTGAGCTTAAAAGGAAAAATTTGATGGACTTCATAGTGGTTGCAAGACTTATTGGATGGTACTGTACAAGGAACACACTTGTATAAATTGATATCAAAATTTTTTAAAATAAAATTTAGACATTTAAAATAATTTAACTCAAATTCATTGGTAAAAAATAAGAGTAGAACATAAGAGATCAAAAGACAGCCTTCACCAGCACTTCCAGCATTTGCAGGCAGACCCAGGTCCACGATGATACACGAAAGAGGCAAATACCACATTGATAAAATCGGTATTATTATTCAACTCAGCTGATTGAATTCTTCACACATCTGTGAAATGGAGTGAAATCAAAAAAATCTATCTGTGATAACCACAGTTGGATAGATTGGTGTGCAAGCTGCTGCCCCCTCCTGCAGCTGATTTCAAAAATGCAGCAAGAAAAGGTCAAATATTGCAATTTTGATCTACTAAACAGAGCTCTCTAAATTGGAAAGTTTAGAGAGTTTTTTCTTCTCTTCAAGACTCCTTACCTCTACTTCGCTCTCCTTAATGCTTTTCCAGCCTCTTTCACTTCTCTGCTAACAGTTCGAATTTGCGTTAGCAGCTTCTGTTTCTTAGGGCTGTCTTTGAGATTCTCCACGTCAGTGTTCATCCGCTGCAGTAGCTCATAAAAGTACCCGTCCGTGTCCATAATATACAGCGAATTGCTCTTAATGGTTTTGGCCCGTTCATATTGATCGGATTCATTCAGCAACTGCAATCACAAAAATGCCGAAAGATCACAATTATGAGCTTTCCAAACAAGAAAGAAAATCATCGATCTACTCTTTGTCTGGATATAAGACTTGAGGACAGGACCTTTTTCAACCATATTTTAGAAAAAATTTGCAAGGTGATTAGTCAAAAGTTGGAGGGCTTTACACTTTGTCTCGACGGCCATGGACAAAGAATCTTTGACGTGGATGATAAAATGACATGAATGCTTTTGTAAACCTGGTTTGTAAGAGGCTTAGTTCATTTTGTTTAGTGCTCAACAAAAAGTGTTGGTCAACAACTAAGACCACTTGGCCTAACTTAGCCTGTTTTGTRATAGTCTTCCCATCTTTTCCCATGGGCTCCAAAGAGCTATGTCTTGGCCTCAAATTTTTGCTCATCCTCAAGCAAAAACCAGCCCTCGCACTATCAAATTCTATGAACAAGAATTTTCATGCTCGTGTGTGGCAAGTGTGCAGGACATTCTAGAATGTCAGTCAGTTTAGAGGAGGTAGTAAACATAATAAAGAGGCTTGAGCATACCTTGTTCATGAGTTGAATCTCGGGCCTGAGTGTTTTGCCTTTCTCAGTCATGGCGATTTCCAAAACTTSCTCAATTTTTTTCATGACCTCCACATTACCTTCCTTCTTGGCCTTCCTAGCATCACGTCAAAGAGAGAAAATCAGTACATGTATTGATTTCCACAAACCTACCATATGTCATTCGCTGAGGAGCTCCTCAAATGTTAAGCTTGAGAAGCTATGACACAATCACAAAACTGGTACGAAAAAAGGAAGACGCAATGGTCAAAGAGAAGGGTACCATCTCAAGATACGTCGAAGCCACCATGAAAAACTCCTCAGAGAGATGGTCCAAGTACTTGGAAGCTGTCGCTTGTGGACTCTTCGACTTCAGAAGCTCCGCGAGAACCTCCGTGGCTTGCATTTGGAATTTCTTCGCTTGGGCAATTTGATCTAAACCCCAACAGATACCACACACCACGCAGATTATGAGAACACAACAGCTTCCTAAATCATCGTCCAACTGCTGAGAAATGGCGAGACTCACCATCACCAACTAGCACAAACACTTACATACCCTGGCAAACCCCAAAACAGATTGAACAAGCTTGCGTATGGAAGAGTATGCAAAGACTTCCAAGAAAGATTGAACAAGCTCGCAAAGCTTCAACCAGATAATACGAGAAACCCTAAACCCTGAATTTGACGCACCTTTATCGAATGCCTGGCACACAACAGAAGGCCGTGAGCGAGACGATGTATGGACTAATGCTGGGCCAACGCAAGCTCTCTCGCTCTTCCCCCATCCCGGGGCCGACACATTTACTGCACCTGCTCCAAAACCCCAACCCTCGAATTAGCATTCATAATCCTYTGAAAGCCCAAACAAAAGAATAGCCCTTTGAGCATCACGCTCACCTGCTGAATGTCGTGAATTCCATGGCTTTAGCGAAATGGAAGTTCGAGGCAGTGTCGAAGACGACACGGGACACACCACACCCGCCATTGTTTGTAATTGGAGACAGGTTTCTTGGACCCAAGGAATAAGAACAGAAGAGCAGAGGACTTGGAAGCGGCAGATAGCCTCCTCGGATGTGGATTAGGACCGACGTTTCGTCCACTCTCGTCTCCCGAACCAACAACAATTCGTCCACACGCGTCTCCCGAACCAAAAAAATCGTCCACACTCGTCTTCCGAACCGGAAAAATTCTGTCCACCCTCGTCTTGGCGAATCAAAGAACTTCGTTCACTCTGGTCTCCTTAATCCACGAGCTTCGTTCACTTTCGTCGCAGTTTCGAACTTGGACTTTGGAGGAGAGAGGGATCGCTCGGCTGAATTTCGGGGACAGACGATCGATCCTTC
>VACF01002549.1:53620-127968 GCA_006891605.1 Pleurozium schreberi | reverse complement strand
GAAATAAAATGATGTAAAACCAGACACTAGCTTGACAGCGACAATGGTAGCAACGCGACTAGTGGACAACAGTATTGAATCTGCTCACCTTACGGAAGTCACGAGATTGTGCAGCATCAAATATCGGCCAAACTCCAGCAAAGTCCTGCTAACACTAATCTTGTCATTCCTCCATCCAAAAAGATATTACTCCATCCAAGATCAAAAACATTTGTGTGACAAAGGGACTAGAGCCCTCTCTCTGATAGACAGCGCAAGGAATACTAAACAACATCATCGACATGAGCTAAAATAAACTCCAGCAAACACTAAATGAGCAATCGAACTTCCTACATGAAATTGCGTTGCCAATCTACCTTTAAACTGGAAGAAAAAATTCATAGATTTAAAGAGAAAGTGTGACGAACCAAATTCACAAAAAGTACCTTCGACGAGAGTTGAGGACCTCGAAGGGCAGAAAGGAGAAAATAAAGAAGGAACTCGCCAACTCGGGGATTGGAATACCGAAAGAGTCCTGCCCGGGTACCAGGACCAGGACCAAGGACCGAGGCATCCAACCCTAAAAGCGAGCAGTTGGTGTAAAGGGCAGCCTCCATCTCGCCCTCCTTCTCTTTCTCTTTTTCTTTTTCTTTTTCACGCTCACGGTCTTTCTCCCTCTCTTTCTCCTTCTCCTTCTCCTTCTCCATGACCAAGGCCGTGAGTCCCTCCATGATATCTGTGGTTGCCCACTGCACGGTGCAGGGAATCCAGAGGTTAAAGACTCCTCGCAAGACTCACATGAATAATCTCACCACAACCAAATCGGTAAGTAARTGCGTACTCATCCAACAATYCTCCTCCAATGTGTAGCTGCACTTATAGTGCTGGACAGAGTTCCCCAACTCCTTTAGAATCTCAGTTCCTCAAATTTACAAATCGATATTTTAACAATCTAGCMAGCAGATATTGCCAGGCAGTAAGTSCATTACATACCTGCATCATGATGTTCGATATTTCCAGAAAAARCTTGTGTTGAAGATCCACAAGGATACGTTAATAAAGCTTGTGTCAGCAGGAGGGACGGTGATTCACCAAGGATCACTAGAAGACTCAACCTGCGTTGAAGCTGAAAACCTGATGACTATTTCAAGAGCAGGCATGACATCGTCAACACGGATTTGGTAATCTTCAGAATCACATTGCTGCACAAGCTTGCCTCCAAAGGCAATTCAATTCCCACGACATTGATGTAATAAGGCTCATCTATTGCTCAGTGTAAAATGTCTTAACCAGCGAARSCGGAACTTATTGAAAGCCTAGAAGTAACCTCGGAACATGTATTGACCAATGTCAATGCGACCTCAGAGCTATAAAAACTATCCACCAAAAAGTCGGTTCAGCTGAATATATGAACAATAAGCTCCTGCCATTTCAGAACCATCTAAATTCCAATAAGATAGATTACAAGTTTGCCGCCGCTCTCTAAACTCACCTGCCACATTGCCATTGATAACTAAATCTCCATATCACCAGTACCGTCGAAGTGCCAAATGTAAGCGTCCCTCTCTTCATTTCAATAGCTCTGTACCAAAACGGAGGAAGCTTTGATGTATCAAAAGCTGCACCTACACTGAATATAAGAGCGAGCCAGCGCTACAAGTTTGGTTTCTAAATTTACAGGAACAGAGATTCTCACTCGTTCCTCATMTAGACAGGAAATGCCATTGCCGTGATACGATCAAAAGCCGATAAGAAGAGGAACATTCAAACGCAACTCCTCACACACTCAGCTAATCAAGCTTCCGCATAAAGAACCTCCAAAACACAAAAACTCGAACGGCAAGCGCATAACAGCAACGCGAAGCTCGAACAAGCCATAAACTAATCGCGAAACGCCAAGAGGAGCTACGATAGAGCGTCCAGAACCCCGGGAGCAGCAGAAAGCAAGTGCAAGACCCTAAATCCAAGGCGCGAAGGTGGCAGACGGGAGCAGTAGGAAGGAAGTAAAAGGCGAAGCGAAGGCCATGGATCCATGATGAGACGCGGAAGCCATGATGCAGCGAGGGAGGGACAGGGCTTGTCGGGGCAATCAATGCAGCAGCCACCTGACGCCGGTGTCGGAAGCCATAACATCAATAGCAAACATAACTAAAGAGTGCGTGCTTCAAGAGCTTCTTCTCCTTCTCTCTCTCTCTGCAACAGAAGTTGAAGTACTTAAGAACAYGAACAATGGATTCGAAGACTTAATAAGTTTCGATTTGCAATGCAGCATCGGAGGAGGTTGCTCTTGCGGTGCGACGCAAATGAGCCGCCGCGGTCACATTTCCCGATTCGCGGACATCACGCACAGTCTCGACACGGATTTTTTGAATCATTTTTGCGGCTTTCATATGTCAGTAGCCCGCGTCTGGCAGTGTCGTCGTCTTCGTCTCAATTCAGTCTTGCCTAGCTCTACACGATGCCCGAGCTCTATAAGTTATGGCGCCCTTGCATTTATTGCAACGGTGGGCTCGACCTGGGTTTTTATTTCATATTTTGGGGAACATCGCAAAAAGCAAATCTTCACTGAAGTTATGAAGCTCTTCAATGTCCATTGACGTGGATGAATCACGTCAAATATGGATGATTACTCATTCATTCCTCCAAATAGACATACATTCATCCAAAATGCAGTAATACTCTTCAAAAAATCTGTAGCAATTTTCTAATTTTTGTCCATGTTGTGATTTTTGACTGTAGAGAAGGGGGAATATATTTCTAAGAAATTCCCTCAAAATAAATTTTTGTATTGGTTTATTGTTCAAAAATAAATCCTTGGTTAGATGAAATTTGGTTATCTTATTGTAGGCTAAGTTTTTCTCTAGTAAAATAATGGAACTAATGAAACCAATGTTATTTGGAATAACAAAAATTTCGATGAAAATGAAATGAATTTAATTAGCATCTACAAAAATAGAGAAAAAATTTGACATTTATTCAATGAAGTGAAACCTTGAATTTGCCCTTGCCCTTGCAAAAAATGTGAAGGTGAGATATAGAGCTTCTTCCTTTGGACAATGCATGAGTTTTATACTAAACCTTTGTATTTCTTATAAGGGCAAGCTTGACACTAAATTTTCACCTTAGGAAATGCATCAACTTCTTGCTTATCATAAATTATCAATTTAGGAAAACATTAGATATATTTCAGCTACATCATAGGGCTGTTTTCAAGCTGATTTTCTAGACTGGAAACCATCCACTGCTAGCCAATATTTAAAAATATTTAAAAAATGATTAAAATTTTTATTATTATTATTTGACGTGGCAGTTACTGTGCCTTATCAGCCAATTGTTGTGGTAGAGTTCCCATAGTCCAAGAACTTGGGGGAACTCGCAGCCTTTTAGACAAGTTGCATTTCATCTAATATATGGATTCATATTTGAAATTAGAAAATCCGTATCAGCAAAGTGACATTGAAAAATCTAGTGTAAAAGTAGCCAACCACAAAATTACATTTATATGGCAAGGTGAATTATTTGGATTTGCTATCTATCAAGACTAACTTATTAATAAAAATTCCTACTGTATGATGTTTTTACATACCCTATTTTATATATATTAGAGTATATAGCATTTCATAGACCCTATAGTAGCTCTAAAAATTATATAAAATTTTCCCCATTTGAATTAAATGGACCCTATCTTTTAACTCACGTAGTTTTCTAAAAATTGCGAGTGATCTCCCCGGGACTAATGATGGTAAATAGTGTTACCTACACTAATTGATTTAAAACAACCATAAGCTTTTACTCTTAATGAATATGTTTACCAACTATAGGTACAAAGTTTTCCCAACTATAGTATTAATAGGATCCATGAATTCCGTAAAAATATTCATGAAGAGTAAAAACTTATAGCATTTCTAAGATAGTATGGGTAACACTATTTACCATCATTAGTGTACTGATTATGTTGACATAATGATTCATGAACATGACTTCAAAATCTACAGGAAATTGTTGTTCGGGGTACTGGAATTGATGCTGTACACTTTTTCAATGGCCTGGGAAAGTTGGCACCTCTCCAATGCAAATACCAGACTACTCCCTCAATCCCACTAAAAGCTTGCTGATCGGGCTAATTTACAGTATCTTTTTTCTCGAAAAAAAACAATCTAAAATCTCCTGAATGCAAGGTATGTTTCACCCAAGGCAGGGCAAAGTGGTTTCAAAAAATTCGCCCCACACATTCTCGCATTTGTCTTCCATCAATTCAAATTTTTTCACAAAACTTCCTTCACTATCAAGGTGGCACTACATCGCCAGTGAAAAAGGGCTGCTATCAACATCTCTAGAGAGCTGATTGCAAAGGTATATAAAGTTAGGAGAACCTATGCCTTCTTTTCATGGTCAAACCTTACAATCTTTGAATCCATTTACAATAAAACCTCCCTTAACCAGTCCTGGACCAGTTTGACATATTGGTTTACAGAGGTTTATTGGCTAAGAGAGGATCAGATCTAGTCACAACCATTGTAATGTGGCCCAGTCTGAGACCAATTTGACAACATTGGTTTACGGAGGTTTATTGGCTTACAAAGGAGCGACTTAGAGAGGTTCTACTGTACAGGTTTTGAAGTTTGACTTTAATATTTATGAATTTGATTTCGAATATTCCACATCTTATGGCTACTTTCTTCACCTAAAACTAAAAATCTCTCATCACTGATATTGAACAACATATTTCAGGTGCGCCTGCTGTGCCCAAATTGGTCAGGGCGTTAAGAGGTTTAAAGGAAGTCCTTACTATATGGCGAGAACGTCATTGCAAAAATGTGATTGCCACACAAGAATCTTTCAAGCACTTGAGGATTAGATTCAAGACCAACGCCACACAGCTAGTAGTGGAAGCTTCAGAGGTAACATCCACAAAGAAATTTGTCAACAACTTTCACTACGACTCCACARGCAAAGCATATCCAGKCGGAAACATTCCATATTTTGATTATAATGCTCTCTATTTGAAATGTATCTGTCGAGAGGGTCATCCCCAAAGACAAAATGAACTTTTAGTCCATCAAGAATCAGTGAATCCACTAAAGAAGTAACCAGTCGCAAGAGGTAGAATGTCCTCCWGCTGTGAAGTTCCAGTATTTCGAGGTTGAGCTTTATCAGCTCACAAAAAAACATTGTCAATCTCAGACAACCGTATTGAAAAAGCACAATTTACGCACCTCATATCAGATGGAACRATATCCGCTGCTGAAAAACTTCTCAAATGCCCCCATTGAGTGAGAGAGAACGTCCCATCTTCAAGAGGTGCAACGCAGAACCCCGAAGTGGCAATGATCCCAACCACTTATTCGTGTGCAGAAACACACGYATCAATCTGCGGTGGTGTGCGCTGAACATGTGAACGAATTCGTTCTCAACGGGATGCCAAAACAACCCATGCAGCGAACCTATAAACTAAGGAAAAAAAGGGACGGCATATGAGATCCCCAAAATCAATTAGATGAGAGCCTGCATGCCAGCTTGTTGCAGCTCCCTTAATTTCCACCGAGATTGAAAGTCTCCATCACTTCTCTCCTCCGGGCTCTCTAGTTGCATGGCCCATGCATAGAATATTGTGTGGATATCATCCTACAAAATGCAACATTTGCATTAATTCAAATTGGTATTGCACTGCGCTCTCAACTACACCCACTCCTTCCTAAGAATGACTAACGGTTTGAGGACCTTAACCTCTAAGACACCAAGCTAAGATAGAGATTCCACTTTGGAAGCTAATAGTCAATTATRTTAACGTTCAAARCATATTTATACTATTAACAAATGTAGGGTATGATTTCTTCTTCTGATTYWTACATTTTGTTCCATTCCTTGAAACTTACTAAATGATTAATTTCGAATCCTATGGAGTTGGAAGCGGACACTTTTCGCCATTTGGGCAACTGAAGGATAATGTCATCGACAAAAACATTGACTTCAGACGACAATTTCACATAGGTGGACAATTATGAGGACAGGCTCGAAGAATACAGGAGTTCAAGGATTCGAACATACCCTAGCTCCCTCAATTATGTTTCCAGCTTTGTCACGAGCGCAATGGATTTGCTGAGTTTGAAACTGTAAAGAGAGATGACAACCAACCCACTAAGTCAGACTGYTTGCGTTTTCTGAATCATTCAACAATAAAAATTGCAAATGACCTTCTCGGGACAATTAAAACGACACCCTAATGCCTATTCTAATAGAAGACGGGACATCATGGGTACCGCAAAAAAAAAATCAGGTTTCATGCACTGAAAATAGTACTCACAGTGATTATAATGAGAGGTGAATTTCCCATCAGTTTGGTTTCCTTTATCTCGACATCAGAAATGTGTAGAATCTRCAGATGAATGCAAGACGTTCGGTGTCAAATTCCTAAGAAGATTTGCCTTCAAATACGCAAGCCAAATGATATGAAACAAGAAGAATAGATCAGTAAGCAATTTCTCTTCAGTGGAAAAAGGAAGACGGTACAGAAAAAGAAAAAAGAGTGCAACCACATCTAGTGTTACCATATTGTACAACGTTAGGAAGAATGTGGTAAATGGATTGCACCTGGTTATCCAAGAAGATCCCCTGGCTCTCCAATGCCCTTCTCTCTGCCTGACAACGCTCTACCACCTCCCTACTACATGTCTTCTTCAAAGTGGCTAAATCACCCTGTTTCAAATTACAGAAAAACAAGTCATAAGTACATGATGTAGAGAATCAGGGCGTAGAAACCATCACTATAATTCTTTCGATCCCGGCCAAAGCAGATTCTAACAAATTTCACCTTAAGATAGGCTCGAAGTGTGGGTCGTATCTCGCTTTGGACATCGGCAAGAAATTCGGAAAATGTGAATGATCTGCCTCAAACTCCAACAACTTCAGATTAGCGCTTCAACGATAAGAGTGCTTTGTATATAAAATCGACTAGTATGACTTGGAAAATTTCGAAAGAAATCATTCATTCCTCGTAATGGCCATGATAGAGTTTACAAGTGACCCAGATTACAGGTTAAAGTTTACGGATTTAATCAACCGAAGTGGATATTTTAAAAACCATAAATCCTTGGTCCATTAGGGGATATATCGAATTGCAGAGCAGGACCGCCACAACACTAGATAACTTGCGTAAACTCAGTGAGAGAACTTACGGGTCATGGCGACGGATCTCACGCATCGCTACTGCAGTGGCAGTTTCACCAAAAATAGACTCGTTCAAACTGCAGAAAGCGACAATTTCACCACACATCAGATTTCCCACCCAATCCAGAAAACTCTCAAATCGAGTAAACGGGAATTCGGAAAATTCTTCTTTCACAGAATGATCCATCTTTATACCTCAACACCTGATCAAACTTAATCCCTACTTGTCCAATAGGCCCAAATTGAGCCTCGTGCTTTTCTTAGCAGTTTTCAGTAGGTCATATGGGAACTTTTAGGTTAAATTTATAAATCTTCAACAAATGCATGCAATAATACTTCACTAATTCTGGTGACATAAAGTATGGCCTCATCTGAATAACAGATTTCACAACATGTCGAATTGAATCGGTCATTGAACAACCATGATCCTTTGTTCCTTTAGGGACAAAAGTGGGTATTCGTGAAACTCAACACGGTGATGAATGTACATCTAAAGACTCAGCAAACCCTGCATCACCATGGAATGGAATCTGCTTTGAGTTCTAAAACTTTCATAGACAAGATAAAAACAAGTCAACGGTTACGTTCATGGAAAAGTTTCACTGCAACGCACTTTACAATACTAGGTCAATATTCCCCTTGAAACGGACAGAAAATGGCATTGTTGCACATACTCTTGAATTTTGTGAACTACAGGGCTGTCGCTAGTCTCCCATCTTTCCCGCAAGTCCTCTGCAAGCTGCAAAAGGGAAAAAAAAATCTCAAAACCTCAAAACCTCGAAACAGCTGCCTTTTCCTTTAGCAGAGAAGACAGAAGACAAAACTCATGGAGGGACCAGAAGAGAAAAATTAGGAGTGTGATTTTTGGGAGATCCGTATGGTACTGTGGAGAGATCGTTTTGGGTGTACTAGAGTCGAATCCCCTTGAGATCAAATTGTTTCATCATTCAATGTATGATAATTTCGTATGCAAATCATTCATAGTGGGAGGTTCTAGTCCTGTATTGAAGGGGAAGTAAACAAAGATCGGTGGATGTAGACATTTGGCGAAGTCATGCTTACACCAATWGCTAAGTAAAGGCCAACCGATATATGAATAGATGAGCTGCTGTTGGTAACAGGGGTGAGTCAATTGGGGTCTGGACGAGGTCCCTATGGTATCCTCTACCTTGGAAACGTTCTACAAACTTCAGATGTGGAAGCCTGGGTTGATTTCAAAGAGGCATAACCCATGGTTGATAGCAATCTCCACAAATGTGCTGAGAATAGACAGAACTTGGCTAGTGACTTAACATGTGCATCTCCTGATCGGTTACAGGTTTCTGAGGCACCGAGACATATATTACCTCATCACTGCAGGATACGARGCCATCTCCTCAGGTCGAAAGGAGGGAGACTCGGAGCTGTGGGACTACATTTTAGGTTGAAATGCAGCAGTGTGCAGCAGTCAATAGCAMCCACGCGTTGCAGAGGTTACTCTCACGTTAAGGTACAAACTTTTGACAATGTCAGTTTGACAACCATAGGGTTTAGCTTTGGAATGAARATGTGTAGATGTCTTAACCCCTAAGTGTCAGGAACGCTAAAAATCGGGCGTCATTTTTTTCCAGCATTTTGGAGTGTTTAATATGGGTATTTTCTATCATTCGATTTGTCTTTCTTCTTTTTTCTTTTTCTTTGTCCAACACATGCAGTACTCTTCATCGACTCTGATGGTACGAAGGTGTCCCTGTCTGCGTTATATTCTGCACAATATGATCATTCAAAGAGTTCATTTTTAAGCGTTGAAGTGCCTGCCCTTTAGGGATTAAGTGCAAATGATGAGATTGCACTTGAAGCGTGATGTAGGAAGCAGCTGATTCAAGCTCTTTAAGTCCGTCATTATGTGATCGAAATTGTTCTGTTGTCTGGGTTGTTGAGAATGGATTTTTGACCTGCTGAGAACGGATTTCTGGCCTKTTGAGAACGGATCTCTGATGAACATTTTCAAGGGAAATTAATTCACGTGCTGAACGTTTTTCTTGGTATCCTTTCTAGGCAGGTTCTTTGCCCAATTCCATGAAAGTCTCAACTGGGACGTCTATTGGAGCGAGGAACAAGGGACCCGTTCACCACAATAGTTTGACTGGTAGGGTGACAAGGTGTTCTTTAGTGGATGGTTTTGAGATGGATTTGAGCTCCGATTCGAGAAGCGAAGCAGCAGAGGTACCACAGTCCGCCAAAGGGGTTTTTCCTGGTGGTTTTAGGAGGGCGGAGGTGCGTCTACCAGGTTTGGCTCTTCGTGTCAAGYTAGAGGAGCTGCAAAGAGAGGAGAAGAATGCCCTACTGGAAGAAGTCAGTGCTGCAGTGASTGCTGGCGTGACGATGATTCTTTTGGAAGCTGGTGGCGATGGGGGATTAGGAGGTGCCAAACTTTATGATGCGGGGTGCATGCTGAAGACGAYACTGCGCGGCAGGGCAGAGCTCTTGGTAGCAGAGAGAGTGGACATTGCTGCCGCTTCAGGGGCAGATGGAGTGATTCTGTCAGACGAAGGTCTTTCTTCTTCTCTCTTTGGATCTTTCGAATGTGCACGCTTCTTTCTCATTTTCTATCCTTCGGGAACTAGATGTCTTCGAGTCTCATTATAAGGCTCGTCTTTAGGAATATGTCTAGATGGCCAGAAGCCATAAAAATTTGAATTGGTGTTTCTGTCCTCGAGAATAGTCGTGTGTCAGGATTCCTTKGTGGCTTTGGAATGCGGGTCCTTTTTGTTCAATACTAAGTCTCAAAAGAGCAATGACYCAGGGTTTYCGAAGTGRCTGGTTCAATCGATCATAYTGTTAGAAATGTAATCAGATGTGGCAAAGTTTGAAATCACCAGAGTTACTGRAGAAMAGTRCTTGTGTTGGTCRATATAGAAWTAAAATTGAAYAAATGAAWGTCTATATGACCAATTTAATAGAATGAAGCTAAAYAGAATGAAKCCCAATTTGTGTCTTTTAGTCCTTCACGCGGATGGATAKGATTGAAATAGTAGTAGGGGTACATTMCAAGCTTCGAAGAGGGAGGATAGCGCTGGATGATAAGCAGTGAATAGCACAGGGTAGTCAGCAAGGGAGTTTGGGCTCAGTGGTCACCCGTCCTGCACTAGTTTCAAAAAGGTTCCTTTAGATTACCAGTTCAGCTTTTATTTGATGAGATACGCCTGGTGAGTTCTTCTTTATTTTTCAGAACTTATATTTATACTGTCAAGCTATATAGGGGTTTTTTCTTCCCGTTGTTCTCGGCGATCTGCACCTCAACGATATTGGAACATTTCATGTCTTTAAAAGCTATCCAGTTTTCAGGTTTTCATGTTTAGCCGGCTATGTGTGTATGCAGGATTGTCAGCTGTGGTAGCCAGGAGAATGATGCAGAATTCAGGGTTGGAAACATCTGTGTTGCCTCTGGTAGCTCGCCGTGTGTCATCAGCCCTATCTGCTCAAACAGCAGCTGCTGCTGAAGGCGCTGACTTACTAATACTAGAAGTAAACGACAAGGACAAGAATGCGAAAGATTTCGTAAAAGAAGTATGTGAACGAATCAGTATCCCCGTGTTCTTAGACGTCTCAGGTTCTGGAGCTGAAACTGGCTTGGACCTCCTTCAGGATGGAGCAAATGGTTTGGTYCTGAATACGGCTGAAATTAGAAAAGCTGGCGGAGAAGGCAAGCTACTCTCTAGTGTGTCCTCTTTGCTGGCCTCTATTAGTATGACCGTTGAGAGAAGGAAAGAAATGGAAATGAGTCATTCACCAGACACGATAATGCAAAGCAGAGAAGATGAAAAAGTGGACATGGAGGATAGTGGGGCTTTTCTTGGGCTTCCTGAGGATGCTGTAGCATTTGAAGTTGATGTGGAGGAGCAGTCTGTGACGAAGCAAGTCAAGCAGATTGTGGGTGAAGAACGTGTGCTCCTCACAGCGATGATTGCTTTTGTGAAGGAAGCATCACCTGATGTAAGTTGGGGAGACTGTGGTGGGAGATCAWTATAAAGGATTACTGTTGGATTACCAGATCTCGGGCAGAACCACCATATTGTAGCTGGGCATGCTGTTTTTTTTGTTTGCAGTAACAACCTATACTCGTTGCAATATATTATATTTATCTGGTTGTTGCTCTTTCAGTAATACTCAAAGCAGCTCCGCTTGACATCTTGCTGAATTTGTTTTTCATTCTTCCAGATGGAGGAAGTGTCGCTGCTGATCGATACCCTAAAGCAACTAGATGAATTGTTTTTATCGGTCGTAGTGGTAAGTGAGACCACCTTCCGTTGGTTGAATTCTTATTTCTCTGGACTGGAAATTATTGCAGAAGTGGTTTCTAGACTATCGACAAGCGTTTTTAGCGAATTTTTCGAAGCCCATTAATGTTTCTCGAGTCAACCTAGTGATAGTTCTATGCAGTTTGAATCTGAAGTTCATTTTCTTTGTACTGGACAGGGCGAGTTCAACTCAGGTAAATCGTCCATTATTAATGCACTCCTCGGAAAGAGTTACTTGAAAGAAGGGGTTCTACCCACGACGAACGAAATCACCTTGCTGCGGCATGCCAATGATGGAGGGGATTCAGAAGAGCGAGAAGAGCGGCATCCCGATGGCCATTTCTTACGATTCTTGCCAGCAAATCTTCTCAAACAGGTCTGTATCTTACTAGTTGGAACGGATGTAGCAGTAAACAGTTCAAAAGTGACGGAAAGAACTATATAGGATCGAGGATTCATGGTTCTAAAATGACCAATGCAAATGATCATAGTGTGAAATATGTGATTTTAAATGTGATTTGATAGTTGGGACCAAATTTTATATCTCCAGAATCAGTGAGAAACATTGTTCGCGTTGATCAAAAGAAAATATAGTCGGATGAAAAAAAGCCTCGATGTGACTTACTCGAAAGCATGTGGCCCCATTTCGGCCTCTTTGGTCCTTCAGGGGACAACAAACGTAGTTTATTGGAAATGCTGTGAACTGAAACAGCGAGGTGGACAGTGCAGATGAATCTGGTGGACACTCCAGGAACAAACGTCATCCTTCAGCGGCAGCAACGCCTTACTGAAGAGTTCGTACCTAGGGCAGACTTAGTTCTCTTCGTCTTATCAGCTGACAGGGCACTGACTGAGAGCGAGGTATATCTTACYACTGTCTCCGATTCTCGCCGTGCATTTTTAATATGTCCTTGTGTCAGTTATACTCCTGGAACTCASAGTTYCACTGCATYGACAGTATCTTTTATGAAGTGCTTRTTGTACCTTYARAAATCAATGTTCGTGTGCTTCTATGTTTTTTCTAGATAAAGTCACATGGGCGTAATACTCCCTCTTATTACTTGATTTTTATGGTTGAGCAGGTGACATTTTTGCGTTACATACGACAATGGGGCAAGAAAGTCGTTTTCATCCTGAACAAGTCAGATGTCTTATCTACCTACAGTGAGGTATTGCTCTTGGAAATTCTGTATATTTTTAGCTTGAGATTTTGCAAAATGGCGTTGCATTGAGCCTTTATGTCAACCCACTGACGATTAGGAATCTCTGGGGCAGGTAGAGGAAGTTCGCGATTTCGTAAGAGACAATGCACAACGGCTTCTTACTGTGGAAGAATTACCAGTATATCCTGTTTCAGCTCGCCAAGCCTTACAAGCGAAGCTCTCAGCCTCCTCAGAAGATGGGACCGTGGACATTGCTCGCTTGTCYGAGGATCCCCTTTGGACCACTAGTGGGTTCAAGGAGCTGGAGGAATTTATCTTTGGTTTTATGGGGGCGTCGACTGATAGGGGTGCAGAGAGACTGCGATTGAAGTTGGAGACTCCATTAGGCGTTGGCCTTGCRCTTCTGACGGCTTGTGAATCACAACTGACGGCTGAGGCCTTTAAAGCGGAGAGCGATTTGAAAGCTCTGGAAGATGTGCAGAAGCAGCTGCAGAGATTCGAGGAGGCAATGCTGAATGGTGCAATTCTACAGAGACAACGTACCTTGGCAGTGGTTAGTGCTTTCTGTTTTCGTGTTTTTTTCATAAGTTTTACTTCACATAATTGGAATCGCTCCTTACCTTTTCATCWACCGTACTTTTCTGCATCTAGATCACTCTTGATAGTCGTGGTTTTTAAGTATCAGAGAATAAACTTTAATGCTTGTTAYATCRTTGTGAAAATATCATAGTTCAACAATCTGAACTATCGTTCACGCACTAATTTGTTTCTTTCAGGCCTTTTCGCGTATGACCTTTGCATAMAGCTCKCTTGAAATTCAGTGTAAATTTATGTCAATATTCATGTGGTAAGAGGTCTTGGATGAGTAAATTTGTCAGATCTGCACACTGCATCTCGGTCCACTAAGTACATAGTTTTTTTTAATCCGGCTCTAATTCCATCAGTGGTGCCTGACAATTTTAACGGGGTTTTGTTAAAAATGTGCAGATTGAAGCAGCGAAGGGGCGTGCWAGCAAGTTCGTAGATTCCATCCTACGGTTATCCAACATTGAAGCGATTGGAAAGTATTTGGTTGGATCAAGCCAATCTWCGGCTGTATCAAGTGGCTACGACAAGAAAGTGATCGGCTCTGCTGTTGCAGATGTTCAGGTAATGCACAGATTCACTGCAACTCTGAATTGCTTTCAAATGATATTTTMTAACATTCACTATCTATTACCGGTCGATTCAGGACAGTCTTCACCAAATTAATTTGCCACTGCTCAACACAGCCTCGCTGTAAATTTTTTTGTGTCAGTAGTGGATCCTGATGCACTTAAAACTCCAAAACATGTGGACCTAATTCAGGACCATAATTCTCTGTTCATATTGAGAGTGGTGGTTTGGAACAGAAAGCMCTGGAGGAGCACAGGGATTGGATAGAATCGAAYAGCATCCGCCAACTTAGCAGTTACCGCTCCTTGGTCATGAGTAGGTGGCCGCAAGTGCATGAMGATTCTCGGGAGAGTTCGGAAAACTCATTARTAGTKGAGYTGCGAAACGRTAACACAGAGACTGGTGGGCCACGTAACAGTTTGGCTGTGCTGGAGGGCTTTGATACCAACGCTGCCTTAGTACTTTTAGAGCAAGAGTTCAGGGAAGTGGTGAGCTTCTTTTAATATCCACACTTTTGCTGTGCCTTCTGTCTATCCACCKTGAATTTCACATTGCGACTTGAATCAAGAGTARTCACATCATAYTAGAGGGTGAGRAATGSTGAGGTCAATTCAATTACTGTYAATTGGCCATCTTACCGATACGAGAGTGACATGTGTTTCACTGGGAATAGTATGAATCTGATGTGAAGTTTGAAAATGTGGCAGGTTATTAGTGTATTTAGTGGAGTTGGAGTGGCAGGAATATCAGCATCCGTATTGACGTCCATCTTGCCTAATACTTTGGAGGATCTTATTGCTCTTGGAGTGTGTTCAGCTGGAGGGTATACTCTCTTCACATATGATACTCCTTGTCGATTCAGTGGCGTCATCTTGCTTGCAGGAATCCTATTTTCTTTTCTCCATATTCACTYTCTGCAAGATTTTCASTAAGACGAGATTGTTTCAGGAAATTTCTTAACACCGTAACGAGAACTTGTCCCTTGATTCATGGGCAGGTCTTCGTATGATCACAGTGATCATGAAGGCCTCCCAATGTTACACAGGGAGACTTTTTTTTACCATCGAAAGACATTTCCATGAATCATGGGCAAGGTCCTCTTCATGAGGCCTCAAATTTTATTGAAACAACCTAATTTTAATGATAAACCTTTTTTTACGTTCCCTTGTGGTTTGTTGAGTGGAATCTAAAGGTTGAATTTAACAGGTTGATTGGAGTGTGGAACTTGCCATCACGAAGGGAAGATGTCAAGAAAAAGGTGAGGAATGTTGCAGACTCTTTTGCAAGACAAATTGAAGAGGCGATGAATGATGACCTGCAGAGGTCTATTGATGCAGTAAAAGCTGAAGTGGAGAATCTGACGGCACCGTACCTTAGTGCTGCCGAAGAAAAGCTAAGTCGGGTGGAAATTTTGCAATTGGAACTGCAAAAGTTAGACACTGAACTGAAGAGATTAAGACAGAGTGTACAGAATATTGGATCTTAAGTCCTTTTGTTTTCCGACTCTTTCTTTCTTATCAGATTTGTTTAATCTCTGTTACTCATCACTTGGTTAGTCCAGAAGAGGATGTGTAACCTTTTGTACGTGAGTTTGTACTGTACTTTAGTTTCATTTAAGCATTGGTTTGTGTGGTAAATCGATGTTGTAGTTTAGTTCCATTGCAAAAGTGCTGGATCTGATGCTGAAATCYTCACCTCTCCACAAATTGAATCCAACCTATAGTAAACTTGCCAATCACTATGCACACAAAATCCAAATCCTTCTCTCCACATGAATTTAGAGACTTGCATGTTTTGAAATTTGGCATGATTATTAAGTGTCATGTTAAGATTCACCATCAAAATATGGAATGCAAAAAGATATTTTCCTACACATTTTATTGCAATTTAAAGGCAATGAAGTTGAAATTAGTTAAAAATTCCTTGCATCCCTTCACCACAGTGTGGTCATTGAGCAGTGATACGTGATTTGGGTCTCATTGCAATTGAATTGATAGTCGAATTGTGTGGTTAGTGTTTGGTTATTGAAAGGGTTTGTTGTGTGGTTGTTGGAACTGTGTGGTAAATTGTTGGTTTACTCTACCCTGCTTTCAGGTCAAGATTGGCAAAAATTAATTAAACTTTTGAAACTTTTGAAAAATTTCTTGTAATATGTCTAAAAATCCAAGACTATTATACCACCAGTTTGCCTAGTTTAAAGAAATCTTAAAAATCTTAAAAAGGAAAAATAAGGAGGGAATACATTTGTATTAAATATATAAACAAAAATGTGATACTCACAATACCTTAAATAAGGCAACATTCCTATTCTTCAAATTACAATAACATCCATGAGTTTTTTTTGCTTCTATTACCTTGAAGGCATTTGGCCATCACATTCATAGCCTTAGCATCAAATAAATCCTTTAAAGTGTCATTCACTTCACCCCCATTCACCTCTTCACTCAATATTATACTCCCGCTCTTTCTGAAAAAGACTTGTGTTTCTTTTGTAAAACAGTAAAGAAACATGGGTCTCTTTTAGAAATGGAGGTAGTATCAATTATTAAAGGCCCTACTAGCAAAGAGAGAGCGTTTGGCACTTTCTTCAATAGTAGAGGCTTGAAAAATCCTTTGAAATCCTTTAACCCCTAAAGTTCCTTGAATATGTTCTCACCAAAAATGCTTCAAAACTGCCATTTCTAGTACAAGTACCAAATTTTTGAAAAACATCATTTTTTGACACATATAACCGTAGGATCTTGTAGTACTCTAGTTTGGGAATATGTGGAAAAAATTTCAAAAATTTCCGCCGTGTACATTGCAAGATATTAGCATTTGAAGTGGCAAAAATCCTTTTTTTGGCCCTACGAAAAAACAGGGAGCTGCACTTCACAAGGTTAGATCATTATGAAAAAATATCCAATATGATTGTGCTTCTTTGGATTCATTCTTCACAGCAAGTTGGCTAAATACATGAAAATTTTCAGATCATTTGGAGTTGTACAACATATAGGAAAAAAATAGTAAGTAGAAAGAATTAGAGAATGATTCAAAATACTAAATTGTTAAAAAATTAGTTATAAAATTAAAAAAACTCCAATCCAAATGGTTGAATTGTTGTAATAATATATATATATATATATAATAGCATTATTTTTTTCAAAAATATTGGAATTTCAGTAAAATAAAGAACTTCAAAAAACAATTTGGTGTAGGGATTCCATAACTGCCTGCAAACTAAAAAGCCTCATAACTTTCATCTCAACTATTGAAATGCAATGATTCAAAGCTTTTTGAGTGCATATAAATTTGAAGAACAAATTTCAAATTTTTAATTCTTAAAAAAGTGATTTTTTCAGATCTGCCCAGACTGCCCGGATTGCCCGAGTTGAGAAACAAACAACATATTATGCAATAACTTTTGACTCATATTTCCAAATGTCATGAAATTTGTGTGTATGAAAGATATTCCTTGTCCTCACATTCTAATAAAATTTTAGCCCAAAATATGCAAATCTCCAATCACACATACCTGCCCAAAATTTCTATGTTGCCAAAAAACGCATGTTGGTCCTTTAGGGGTTAAGTAACTAACAATTCTCCAACTCTCCAATCTTTTAACTATAATATCAAAATGGGAATGAATGTCTCTCAAAGCCTCAAAAAACAAGTTGCTTATTAATTCACGTCACATATCAATGCTTAGATCCAACTTGGTCTCCAAAGCTCCAAATCCTAATTGCTCTTAGAAAACAAGATGTTGGCCAGTTTTGAAGCATGTTGAGAATTCACAATTTAGAGGCCTTTGCAAAATAAATCCTTTTCTCCGCGGTAATAGGTCCATCCTTTAAGGGTTAATCATGCTCTACTTACATACAAGCCCATTTACAAGGAAGTGAAATATTCATCAAAATTATTGAGAATATATGCAGAAGTAATAAACTAATCCATAAGCAACATTTATAGTATCTACCCCAATCCCAAGAAGGCCATTTGGGTCGTTGCAAGAAACACTTACCGGTTTTGTCTCAAAATAGCCTATTTTCATGAGTCTTGTGACTTTTGGAATAATTTTTTTTTAAATAAAATAAAATATGGATAATTTGAAGAGAAGTGAGAATATTTTGTCTCCTAAAATTCAGACCTAAGAAAATTTACCTCTAAAAGTTATGCACAAAAAAAAGACAATGGAAAATACAATGAAAATAGATGCTTTTTTCTTTTCTTTTTAAAAAATAGTAAAAAAATTTCAAAAAAATAAAATTCAAAAAGCTATTTTTCCTAAGTTAACCCCTAAAGTCCCCTTGTCCCCTCGGGGGACAATTTGGATTTCGGGCAAGTTCCTGTGACCTTGATTTTTGATGAAACTTTTTCATCAAAAATTAAACCTTTCTCATAAGATAGAAAAATTTATTATCTTTGTGGGAATATAATTTTTATTTCAATTGGTGCCCGGTAGAAAAAGTTATACAACAAAAACCCCAGAACTGAACTCGGCAAACACCAAAAAAAAATTTGCAAAAATTCAAAATTAAATTTTTAAATATTTTTTTCTGAAACGATATATTTTTGTCTACATGTGAAGCTTTGATTCATTTTGTTTGGACTAGTAATGAGAAAGTTATGGACAATCTTGTTTTACGGGCAATCTAAGCATCTTCTTGAAAAAAAAACTTATAGCATTCATTTTTGAATGCAATTTTCACAATTTTTCAAAAAGCATTGTTGGACAAGGTGAAGTTTACTTTCTAGAACAATCTCACCGTTTGGATTATTCTATTTCAATCTCATCTTAGAGCTATTAACCATTTAGTTTTTCTTTCAATCTTGGACCTACTTCTACTTAACAATTTTTTAAAGATTGAAAATCAAGTGTGTGTTTTTGAATTTTTTTTTCTAGAATTTCAATTCAATTCTTCAACATAAAAATTTTTAAATTCAAAGTCTGTAGTGCAAAAACATTTAACAAATGACAGTCAAAGTCATCTGAAATTGCAGTCCAGTGTTCAAAAAAGCTCTCTTTTTCCACTTTGAATGCTAATATCTTCCAATCTATACGGTCAAACTTCATGAAATTTTTACCACATGATCTAAGACAAGTGAAGTACAAGATCCTACGGTTAGATTTTGATAAAAAATTTGTTTTTTTGTTTTTTTGGATGAATGCATCAAAAATGACAGTTTTCAGTGGTTTTTGATAGAAAAATGGCCTTGGGACTTTAAGGGTTAAAGAGGCTTCTTCTCCAATAAATTTCATCTTCAAAAAAAATATTTGTGTTTTGTACAAGTGTACCTTGGTAGTGCACTTTGACCACATGTGGAAGTTGGACAGTTTAGTATTTTCAAAAATCTCTAAACTTGTGTAACTATTCTAGAGAACCAAGCATGCCAATTTTCAGCTCAATATTTGTTTTTTTGGGTCAAAAATAGGACTAAACCCCCCCAAAAGGGCCAAGGTAGACACCCAATCGGGGGCAGTTTAAAAATAGTAAAATAATTTTAAGAAAACCGAAAAAATTTTGCAACATGTAAAACTTTTGTGTGCACCTTCAATCCAAATTTCAAGTCAAACAAACAAAATATGAAAAAGTTATGAGTAAAAAACTACTTG
Source organism: Pleurozium schreberi (assembly GCA_006891605.1). Classification (NCBI taxonomy): domain Eukaryota; kingdom Viridiplantae; phylum Streptophyta; class Bryopsida; order Hypnales; family Hylocomiaceae; genus Pleurozium; species Pleurozium schreberi. The sequence goes on along the minus strand of VACF01002549.1, from coordinate 108,631 downwards.
GTAAAGGTCAAGGGGACAAAAAAAGGACAAGTGTTTCTTGCAATCACCCATTTAGAATTTTTACCAAGCAACTTGCAACATACACAAGAAGGCATTAACTCATGGTGTTAAGAAATTAAAATAAAAAACTTTATACTCACTTATATGTAAGATGCATATATAATTAATACATCAAAGCTGAATTTTTTCCTAAAATAGCATAAAAGATATTAATCCTAGGAATTTCTTTTGGATACGTTTAGTTTATAGAATTACTGACTTACTTTGCTTCGATGACAAACCGTGTAACGATTGCCTGACACAAACATTTTTTGTTCATCCCAATTGCAAGCATGGTCTACTCTTGTGGATCATTGCACATTCTTTGATTCTTGACTTAGGGTGCTTTATCTTGGATGGTTTGAATTGTTGTCCCCGCTTCACGTGCCAATGCTTTGAATCTCATTTCTTGCTAGTATTCAGGATTCACTTCCTGCTTTTAAACAAATGGTTTAATTGTGTTATCAATGCATTAGATGATTTTTGAAGGCTTTAAGAGACCGTCTAAATCATGCTCCCCTTGCTGTGAACAAACAATATGCTGTCTGAATATTATATTTCAAAAATGTAATATAAAAAATAAAAATAATGAATAATTTAAAAAAATTTAAAATATATATTTTCTTCAAAAAAATTAGGAAAATAATAATTAAATGTTATTATCTCGCATGGCACTCTCTTAATCATGTCAGCCTCTAGATGTGGCAGAGTTTCCAAAGTTCCCATAGTCTAAGAACTCGCGGTCTTCTGGAGGCCTCAAACACATCTAATGTCTCCCATAACTTTTTATGTTTACAATTTTTGGTTTAGTTTCTCCCATGAACGCACATGTTTTGGTTTAGTTTTCTCCAACAAGCTGCAATTGTATGTGTCTCATACTCGGGTTTGCAAATTAGAATTTTTTTTGTAGCACCAGGATCAAATAGACAAAGCCCCTTATTCCTATAGGCGACCCTTGTCGCCTACAGATAACACATTTTTGTATTTTGATTTAGCCTCCTAGCTTGTTGTGAATTCTTTTTAGATTGTTGGTGTAGTATATGTACAGTTGGTTCTATTGTACTTTTCTAGTTTTTTTGGCCTTTCACTAACTTCCTTGCATGTTCCCTGTGGCTAGGACTATGAAAATGTTGTGGCATTCCAGTGACTAAATTGTTGTTGACATTGTTGACCAAAAATTGTTCTTGATATTAATGCTATTAGTTTCTATTTCGTATTTTTCTTTTTTTGTCTTTTTTTTGTTTAGTGTTTGTTTTTAGACGTATTGCGCTCTATTCATAGTTTGGATTCTATCTTTGGTCTATCCTGTTTGCAATCGAATATGCAATTCCCTTTGTTGCTATTCAAGTTGTCCATTATGTCCAACTCCTTGACAACTATGGAACCGTCATTTTTTGTCAATCTTTTGATAAAGCTATGTAGTTCTTGAGATGCTAACTCTAATTTAGCCACAAAGTTTGGTGAGTAAGTGAAACTTGATGAAATTGTCATGATTCATGTGTTAGGTTTGGTTGAGGACATACATTGCTTTTCTGCCTGCCATGCCAAATTTAAAGGACAAAGTGCGGAATCGATTGCATGCCAATTAATTAGTAGGTGTACACATTGAGCACCTTCCTCTGTAAAGAATGTTTCTAGCAATGGGTTAGTTTAGTTAAATGACAATGCTATGATCTCACAAGGTAGTAAGTTTTTCTTTAGCATTGCATGGAAGTATCTTTACTTAGTGTTATAGTGATCATCCTTGCATGATTGTAGTATTGGTAGTGAGTTATGTAGAAGGTATTCTACATAGTATCCTTTTTTTTCCATCATCAATGCATGGTTATGGAATTTACTTTAGATATCATTTTCATTTAATGATGGTTTCTCTTGTTAATATTGTTGTGCATAATTTTTAACATGGTGAATGGTGAATGATTCAATTTCAGTTTCTTACTTGAGTGTCAGATTGTGTTTTTTGTTTAGGAGGTTCGACATTTTCCTAGTCAGGAATATGTTTTTGAAGCCTAGAATTGTAGATGATTTCCTCTTTAGTGTTCCTTTGATCAAGCATTGTACATGTATACTCTTCTTGTAATATACTTCACTTGAACTTCTTGGTTCATGATTTCATTCAATAAAGGCCAATTGAACTTTAATTTTGTTTGTTGTTGATGCCTCATTTCTACTTAGGAACATTTGAATATACCAACAGTGCTTTTCTGCTAGCAATGCCTAAATGTCAACAAATTTTCTCAAGTGCTTATCTAATGAACTCCATTCAAAAACGAGTTAATGCCAATGGTTACATGGCCATACACATAGAAAAACCCATCAAGCTTCAAAATTCTGCACTCAAAGGCCACCTTCACTTGCACCCCAAGGAGCTACCTAACTTTTAACCATTTTCAAAACCACAGTCAAGCCATTGGACAATTTTTTTTTTAAGTAGCAGAAGAGTTTAAGGTTACAAGCAAAAAGTTAGAAAGAGGTTTGTGGGGAGTTTGGCACATTGACATCTAAAATTTAACAGAAGTGGAAAAATTGAGGGTTTAAGGTTTAGGGTTTAAGGCTGCTTCGATGGACTACTTCCCATTTTGTTGCAGGGTAAGATTTGAGGCCATGGTACTGGACGGCCTGATTGAAGAAGACTGGCCTGGGATGCAAATCAATGCAAATCAACCGACCTGACAAGGTTAGCATCACGAACAGAAGCACGGTCACATGTAATTTGACACATGCACTGTACAAGCGCACAAATGCACTGGAGGTACTGTAACCACAGTTTTCGTGAAACTCGAAAGCAAGAAATGAATGGATTCTGACACACAAAAGCATCGGTACAGAATCGGAGGAAGGACATTCATTAAGACTCCCRAACCGAACCATGACAAGCGTAAGCTTACCCCTCCGATCATGTGCAAAATTCTCTATGCTGTCCTATTTCATGATGATTCACGTGGCAGGCACATGATCCTATCAATGAGCTTACAGAAAACGACACAAGGAATCACCAATCAAACCCGCATTCACAAACACAAGCATCCCTGCAAAATGCAAATACTAAAACTCCTGCACAAGCTTTTCATTACAACCTGTTCTCATTTACGGAGGCGAGTTTGGCCTGCTTTTCCTGCAAAACCGCATCCGGAATATATCCTCGAAGTCGCGTTCGAACAAAAGACAGCGTGGTCATATACAATGACACAATTACACGAGAACAAATGCACTGAAACAATAGGGGTAGTCACACCTCCTCCGAGAATCAAATTTCGTTGAAGTTGGAGAAATGTAGCAGAGAAAAAGAGGAACCAATAGGAAGCCTGTGTTGGTGGAGAAGGTGTGACTGACCTTTTTTATGTTTGGAGCAATCCTTGAAGAAAACAGTCACCTGTCACACTGGAAGTGAGCTCCGCAGATCAATCAAGCACAGCCAACCATCTGCAAATTCCTCAAGAATTTTCTCTGAGGAACGCCATTTCTTCATATACGCAGGTGAAGAAACGGCACTCCAATTTCCCTGAGAAATTGTGTGCTCCGCAGGAGACTCTCACACTGCCACGTCTACATTCTCAGAGAAATCACACTTTCTCCAACAAGGTGTGACTACCCCTAATCAGTTACAACCTCAGATTCGTGATATACATTGAAGCAGAGAAAGAAACAGAACACGATCCAGCAACAGAGGCAGTGTTACTGAATTGGGGTATAAATATTCAGAAACACTCCCGAACTCAACTATGACAATTACTCCGATGTACAAATCTGTCTATACTGTCCTTACTATCCATGACGATGATTTTCACGTGGCAGGCATATACTATCAACGATTGTACAGAAAACGCCACAACGAATCACCCGTATTCACAAATACAAGCCGCCTCACTTGCAATAAGTTATACTAAATTATACTAAATACTAAAACTCCTTCACAAGGTTTTAATTACAACCTGCCGTTTCCATTCTGGCAGGCAAATTTGGCCTGTCTTTCCTGCAAGACTGCATCCGGAATATCCTCGTARTCACGTTCCACTTGCACCCACTTCCCTTCGCTGTTCCGCACCAAGCCCTTGTTCTCGGGTTGCCACCAGTTGCCTGGGATGCCCGTTCTCTTGGGACACACAAACTCCGAGGCTTTGTTCACGAGCGCAATGTCGCGGTCCACCACGGGGTTCCAGGGCTTGTTGGGGCCGTGGTACCCTGTGAGCAGGTGGAGATAAGCTTCCATGTTGTGGGCGTTCAGGGGGTTACCACGAGCTTGAAGCTCTGGGGAGAGGTCGTGGTCGAGTCGTATGTCAGCGCCGACGTGGGAGTAGGTGAAGGGAAACTTGTCAAGGATGTTGTTGAAGAAGGTGAAATCCTCGTTAAAGATCAGACTGGGGAATTTGGGAATTATGTCTTGTACGTTCGTCACGCGCAGGATCTTCACTCCCAAGTCTCGCACGATATCTGTGCACGCAAAAGAGGCAGTGGATTAGTGAAAAATGTTATCTAAAATCGCATGAAATTGTTATCTAAAATCGCAGGATATGATTCGGAATTCAASCAATGTCGTTGTTAAAACGCTGTGCACCAATTTCTGCGTGCTCACTTGTAAGTGTCAATTTGGAAGCGAAGTTCTGTTAATGAGGATTCAAAAATGATTGATGTTAGGGACTTCCTTCTCCGAAACTCTTGATGGTGTAGAGAATGTGGTCACTCTGTTCAATAAGAGCTGTGAAGGATAGCACTGTCTACCTGTATTTATGTAACTGAGATAGAACTACCCCGACAGACGCGGGTTGAAGCTCTATCTGAGGTACCGTGACGGTTCCTYGAATTACCAGAAGGCATTACGGGCTTTCTTCGAAGAGAGTTTGAAATCGTACAGGGAGATTCAAAAGCAAGCATGCAAGTGGTTTTCACATACCTGCGAAAGGATTGTTGCCAACACGCGGGCCGGCGAAAGTGAATGCCGTGACAGGAATGATCCTGGTGCCCTTGGTTTTGCCAGGATTCGAATTGGGAGTGGACTTCGTCTTYTCGTGGAAATCTTTAATCTCCACATCGTCTCCATGTCGATTCACACCGGATATCGCAATATCATAGGCCGATAAGACGGACAAGGCGCCCCCCAAGCTATGTCCCGTAATGGTGATACTCAGTGGCTCGTTATCATACTTCTTGATCAACCGTTTGAGCTCCATGAGAATCTGCCCTCGCACGCTCTCCTGATTATACCGCGTTTGCGAGTTTCTTGTGGTGTAGAGGTTGAGGAATCCCTCCTCCAGCATGACTTTCATGTTCCACGCCTTCCCGTCTTGTGTGCGCGCATCCAAACTGCACGGCATGAGCTTCCCTGCGAGGTTGGCAGCCCACTCMAGCTTCGTCGCGGTGCCACGCCACGCGAGTACGATGTCACGCCGCCCCATCTGTTTGATCTTCTTCTCGTCCGTGCAGACGGCGATGAAGCCGATCCAGTTGGAGCTCCGGCTCCAGGCGTCCTTGGCTTCGTTGCGGAGGATGAGACTCTCCACGCTGGAAGTCGCGAACAAGTAGTCCGTGATCTCGTAGCCCGTGTCAGGCAAGCCCACTTTCTCAAGCATCTTGTCCTTGTGGAAGAGCGAGGAGCCCATGTACTTGGAATGAGGTTGGTTGTCGAACGTGTCGTAACAAGCTTGCGCAAATTCCCCGTAGCGAATGAGCTCCATGCGCAGGTCCATGTCCAAGGGGTCCAGCAGGCCTTCCCAGTCGTTCGAGCCCTGAATCTCACGCCACCGCGAGGCTAAGCTGGAAGAAATGTGAGTCTCCTGCTGAATCACGTCGGCTGACGTCCTCGTCTTCTCTCCCAAGCTTTGGCACACCACGTTCACCGCAAGACTGGAGGCTCGCGAGCTGCCGGGGGTCACAGCCTTGAGGGCTTGACCTCGAAGCTCCTGGCGAATTGCTAAGACACGCGAAGGCATCCCAGGAGCAGCGAACTCGTGGGGGCAGGTGCAAGTTTCGGCCGGTATTCTCACTCTGTGAAGAGCGGCACGTCTCACCCACCTTGCTACTCCGTATCTCGCAAGTAAGCTTAATTCTACTGATAAAGAGATATTTGCCATTTGGCAGTGACGCCGCAACCGTGCCGCCTCATCAGGTGGCCTCCAGGCTCTGCAAATGTCTCGCATGGAGGCTGCAGCCACGCTCGCAGTTTAAAAGGTAAGCTACAGTACAAGGTATTGTGGGTACTTTGTTAAAYTAGTGTAGGTGAGACTGGGATTGAAGCAGCTCACAGTTACGATTTGTACATTGGGATTTGGGACACGATTTTGCTTGTTGATTATCGTAGTTTTCCGAGGTGCCCGGCATGTGAGCTCCTGACACGGCAAATGCCACGCTACAATCTTGGTGTGGCCCTCGGTCACGTGAGATTCGTGGGACGGAGTTCGTCCCCAGCTGGCTCCGTTCCCGCAGCCTGCAGATTCTTCTGCCTTCTGACGTGTCCCCGTGGCGACGGTCTGTGTGTCTTGTTCCGGATCCAACGGTCCAGCGTCAACAAGAGCATAAAATAGGTTTCCTAGCTGCGCGCGGCACGGGCGGGGGTGTAACTGGCCAGCGGGACCTGACCCCCTCGCTCAGCCACTCGAGAAAACCCTGAAATTTTTTATTTTCTACTGATGATAAAATTTGCAAATTCTGAATCCATATAAGGGAGTATGCTCTCAAAGCGACCATCTCTTTGAAATCGCCCCTATAAATAACTATAGGATGGATATGAGGTGATCCTTAAATGGACCATATTCACCATTGAGTGAATTTCTTTTTTATTGCAAGAGCCAATCATTGTCTTTCATTTTCTCCCATCTCTTCACAAGTTGCAAGTGAACAGATTTTGAAAGACCTATGGTCACAAATAGATGCCTTTGCCCCAAATTTTTGAAAATTCATATGTAATTCCAAAATGCTTGGAACAATATGAAACCACTTGTACTAGGTTCCACATCTTTTATTTATCTATGAAAAATGAGCTAAACATATTTCTATCCATTGAAACCTACAAAAAAAAGCGGACCAGCCCTTAAATGGTCGCTTTTAGAGCATAATCCTTCATGCAATGAGAGGCACTAAATTTGCTAGACAAGGTGTAGAAGGTAAATTAATCAAGCACAATATAGAAGGCTATATATTTTACTTGTATCCTTGGAATGACTTGGAGTGGCCAAGCAAGGGGCCACGTCACTCTGGACCTTATTGCCCCATTAGAAGGTAAATGTAAAAAATGCCCCCTATTTTGTGCTGTGTCGACTATGTATTTCTTCACCTCCTACTCACAACTAATTTGGGGCCTCTCATTGCGATATGAATTCAGAATTTGCAAATTTTATCATATGTGGCAAATTAAGTAAATCTAGTGTTTTCTTCCAAGGGTAAAAAATGGGACAATAAGGGGGGCAGTTTGCSATAGCCCCCTCACTTGACCACTCCAAGTCATTCTAAGGGTGCAAGTAAAAAAAACGCCCTATTTTGTGCTTGATCAATTTACCTTGTTCACCCCTCCCATCTAATTTGGGGCCTCTAGTTGCCAAATACAAATTCAAAATTTTTGGATTTTATCATGCGTGGAAAATGAAAAATTTCAGCGTTTTTCCAAGGGGCCAAACAAGGGGGTCAATTCATCTTGGCCTGCGGCACTAGTAGAAGAGTTCAAATTAAAGCTTAGTCCTTGAATTTTTCGGACTACATTTTCACTAAAAAGACTCCAAAAGTGTCATTTCTAGTACAGGAATCTAATTTTAGGGGAAAAAAAAAACTTTGGACACAAGTCACCATAGGATCTTTTAGTACATTGGTTTTAGATGAGTGATGTGGAAAAATTCCAAAAACTTCCACCATATAGACTGCAAGATATTAGTGTTTGAAATTAYAAAAATCCTTRTTTTAGCTGTGYAAAAAAATGGGCAATTGCACTTCACAAGCTCATGTTTTTTTGAAAAAAATGTTCACATTGGTGGGGCTTCTTTGGATTCATTCTTCAAGGCAAGTTCACTTGGCTATATGCTTGAAAAATTTCAAGTCATTTGGAATTGTGTGACATGTAGGAAAATAATAGTAAGTAGAAAGAAGTAGGGAATGATTCAAAATACTAAATTGTTAAGAATTTAGTTATGGAATTGAAAATTTTCAATCCTAGTGGTTTTAATATTGTAATAAACAATCTACATCCAATCTTTTTATTTTTTTCAGAAATATTGAAAATTGAGTTAAATAAAGAACTGACTTCAAAGTTCATTTTAGAGTAGAAAATCCATAACTACTTGCAAACTAAAACTCCTCTTAACTTTAATCTCATTAATCAAAATGGAATTATTCAAAGCTTTCCACAAGTATATAAATCTTGGAAACTAATTTCAAATTTTTAATTCTTATAAAAGTGATATTTTAAGAATTTTGAACTGCTTGAGCTTCTTGCAAATCAATGGAAATTACATATAATATGATAACTTTTTAACCATGCAGTCAAAAGCTATGAAAATTTTTGGGCCTTGAAGAACCTCCTTGGCCACATGTTGTATGAATATTTTTAAGGAAAAAAAAAGAAAAAAACTCCATTCATAGTGGGTTGCCCCAAATCTTTATGTTACTAAACACTATAAGTGAAACTTGCATTTTAGGTGACGAGTCCAATTTTTTAAAAGAGATTTTAGATGATGTTTAATGCAACAATTCCATATTTTCATTTCAACAAAAATGTCCATCATAACATCAATGTTAACATAAATACACAAAGTTGTTGCATTGGACATCACTTAAAATCTATATAAAAGAAATTGGGCTTGTCATCTAAAAGACAGATTTCTTATAATGAAAAAAGGCAATTTGGTTCTTYAGGGATTGATTGTCATGAATGAGGAGTCTATTGGCCCCATTTTTCACCCCTGGAGAAAACACTGAATTTTTTTTATTTGCCATCAAATGTGCAAATTCTGAATTCACATTTGCAATTAGTGGCCCCCAATTAGCTAGGGGAGGGGGGAAACACAAAATTGAAGCGGTAGAAAATAGGGGGCAATTTTTACATTTTACTTTGGATGGGGCACTAAGGGCTTGGGTGAAAGGGCTCCCTCCCTCGGCCACTCCAAGTCATTCTAGGGCTACAAGTAAAATAAAAAGCCCCCTATGTTGAGCTTGATTAATTTACCTTGTACATCTCTCTTGTACATCTCTCCTAGCTAATTCATGACCTCTCTTCAAAAATTCATGCTAGTGAGATAGGGAAGGGGTCCGCTTGGGCGCCCCCCTCCCCCTCCCCCTAGACTTCTTTTATATTTTCAAGCTGATTTGTCATACCACACAAACCATACAAGTTGTGCGATGTGAATGTGGTTGTAGATAGAATTTGGAAATTCACAAACCAAAAGTCCATGCTGAGTCGATGCTATAAGTTAATCTCTATACAAGGACAAAGCCAATAAAAAGCCCCCTATTGGGGGCTTGATCAATTAACCCAGTACACGTCTCCTAGCTAATTTGTGGCCTCTGAATGCAAATATGAAAGCCAAATTTGCAAACTTTTTCATGTGTGGAAAATTTTAAAAATTCAGGGTTTCCCCGAGTGGCCGAGCTAGGAGGTCAGTTCACCCCGGCCTGGCCCAGGCGGTTGGGGGTAACTAAAGAGATATATTTCTATTGACGAATGTACTTGAGGAGAATATTTTTAGGAATAGTATTATATATCAGTATTTGTAGTGAGCACATTTACCGTACTCCGTACTATCTTACATGGCAAAAGTGAATTAACTGAAAAAGATGGAATTTTTGGTTCGGTAWGAGGATTGCGAGTTGTTTTTGTTTTCCTTTGAAATACTGGACCGCAGGACGTTAAATCGTCCATTCAAAGGTGGGCCCACCTGATGTGGCACACAGGCTGGATCACAGGCCCGGCCATTCCCCCGCAGTCTAGCCGGCCCACCTCCAATGCCTCTCTACCCAGCACTCCCAATCTAGCAAGCTGACACTAGACACGCCCCCGTGCTTCGTCTATCAAAATCCCTAGCTTGGCTGGACACGGCACCCGACCAAGCACGAACGTGCAAGACCGAGATGTTACAGGACATCCACCCTGACGAAATTGAGGAAGAAGACCACTACGCATGACGGCAGTTTTTAAGGTTTAGGGTGGCAGATTAGGGTTTTAGGTTCTTTTTTAAACTATGAACTAATTTACATATCCCACATTGTTTGTCTTACCTCCTACCACTCCATGACTATATAAAGAGTTGTCTCTTCAATTCAAAACACAAATCACAAAACACAAATCACAAAAAGTTGAAATAGTTTTTTCAAGTTTTATTAAAAACAATTTTTTGTGGTGCAATTCAAACAATTTATTCCAAAATTTCGTATTTCAACATATTTCAAACTTTTAAAGTTGCAGAACACAAATGGGAATTGCAGAACACATAAGGATATTTAAGTGTTTTAATGTTACAAAGTACAAATGGACAATAGATCTCCCCTCCAAATGAAATTTTTGATAACTTTTAAATCATTCAAGTGGCCATTTGTGTTCTGCAACTCTACGCATTGAAAAATATTGAAATATTCTGAAACATTTAAGTGCCCATTTGTGTTCTGCAACTTTAAAAGTTTGAAATATGTTGAAATACGAAATTTTGGAATATGTTATTTGAATTGCACCACAAAAAATTGTTTTTAATAAAACTTGAAAAAACTATTTCAACTTTTTGTGATTTGTGTTTTGTGATTTGTGTTTTGAATTGAAGAGACAACTCTTTATATAGTCATAGAGTGGTAGGAGGTAAGACAAACAATGTGGGATATGTAAATTAGTTCATAGTTTAAAAAAGAACCTAAAACCCTAATCCGCCACCCTAAACCCTAAAACCGCCGTCTTGCACAGTGGTCTTCTTCTTCAATTTCGTCAAGGTGGATGTCCTGTAGCATCGCGGTCTTGCAAGTTTGTGCTTGGTCGGGTCCTGTGCCCAGCTAGGCTAGGGATTTTGACAGGCGAAGCACGTGGCGCGCGTCTGGTGTTGGCCTTCTAGGTTGAAAGTGTCGGGTTGTGAGGCATTGGAGGTGGGCCAGCCAGACCGCAGGGGAATGGCCGAGCCTATAATCCAACCCATGTGCCACATTAGGCAGGCCCACCTTCAACAGGAATATTTAACTTCTTGCTATTGGACTTATCACCTATCGCCTATTACCTTTGGGGAGGGTTTCTACCGCCTTCACATGCAAAGTCCACTTTAAGAGCCTTTTATCAACGGTCGGGGTGAATTGGCCCCCTAGCTCGACCACTCCAAGTCATTCCAGAGGTGCAAGTAAAATAAAAAGCACTGTATTGGGTCTTGATTAAATTACCTTGTACATCTTGTCTCGCTATTCTTCACATGAATGCTCCTCGATTGCGAATATGAATTCAAAGTTTGCAAATTCTATCATGCATGGAAAATAAAAATTTCAAGGTTTTCCCAAGTGGACAAGCAAGGGCGGTAGTTCACTCCAGCCCACTTATTGGCTAGGGTGTTTTTTGAGCAAATTTTTGCTAAAAGGCAATGAATTTTTTCTAGGGAATACATTCTTACTTTCATAGTAGATGAAATTATAAAATACTGCCAAATTTTGGGACCATATTGCTCTAGTTTGGATGAATGTAAATTGTTTTGGTTGATAAAACAAAGTTTCATCCATAGATTGTAGGTTTCATCTATTTTATGGATGTGAATAGCTTCCTCACTGCAATGAAAATTGCTTTTGACATTGCCTATAATAAATGGAAAAAAAATTATCCCACACTCCTTCCCAAGGCAAAAAGCTCGAATATTTTATTTGCCAAGCACAATAAGATTTGCAAATCATGAGTTCATACTTGCAAAGTGGAAGCTCTAAATTAGCTAGGGGAAGTGTAGAAGATAAATTAATCAAGCACAAAATAGGGGGGGGCTTTTCTTTACATGCACCCCTGGGATGACTTCTAGGGGACAAGTGAGGGAGTCAGTTCACTTTGTCAAACAAACATGAAGTTGAAGTGTTAGGAATACACTTCCTTAGGACTAATGTAGACACCAAAATGCTTTGATTATTGGACCAATAGGTGCATTTAAGTCATCCATCATACAATAAACGTCTATAACAATGTTTAAGGGTTTAATCCCTTAAGGTTTTTGACTATGCTTTCATCAAAAACGCTCTAAAACTGCTATTTCTAGTACAAGTACCAAATTATAGAACAAAAACATTTTTGGACACATGTAACCATAGGATCTTGTAGTAAACTACTTTGGGAATATGTGGCAAATATTTCAAATTTCATCCACTATGTGGATTGCAAGATATGTGCATTTAAAGTGACAAAAATCCTATTTTTATCCCTGCAAAAATATGGACAGCTGCACTTCAGAAGGTCACATTTGTATAAAAAAATATCCAAAATAGTTGTAACTTTTTGGATTCATTATTCAAGATAAGTTGGCGACATTTTTGAAAATTTTCAATTCATTTGGAATTGTACAACATGTAGGAAAAAAATAGTAAGTAGAAAGCAGTAGAAAATGAATCAAGATAGTAAAATGTTTGCAATTTTTTTATGAAATTAAAAAATGACAATTTAAATTGTTGCAATGTTGTAATAAACAATCTACACCCAATGCTTTTATTTTTTTTCAAAATTATTGAATGATGAGTTAAATAAAAGACTTTAAAGCTTCTTTTAAAATAGAAATTCCATGATTGCCCGCAAACAAAAAAACTTCATAACTTTTGACTTGTTGATCACTCAGTTGATCAAAATGGAATAATTCAAAGCTTTTCATATTCATATAAATCTAGAAAACCAATTTCAAATTTTTATTTCTAAAAAGGCGATTTTTTCAGACCCACCCGGGCTGCTCAAAGATTAAAGAAAAGTACATATCTTAGAATAACTTTGTAACCATGTAGTCAAAAGTCATGAAAATTGTTGGGCCTTAAAGCTACTCTTTGGGCACATGTTGTGTGAAAATTTCAATGAAAAAAATTTAAATTTAAAAACTCTATTTGTAGTTAGCTGCCCAAAATCACTATGTTGCCAAAAAACGCAGTTTGGTCCTGCATTTAAATTATTAACTCAACCCAACCCCTAAACAAACAAACTAATTTTTAAAAAAATTTAATTTTTAAAATTAAAAATTCATTTTTTAAAATTTGTGTCCCCCCTTCCACCTCATATAATCTTCAGAAGGTAATAGGATGGACAATCAGTATGGGATTTTACCTGTATACATATTTAGTATACATATTCACTATATGTATTTTGTACACGTATTTTGTATACATATTCAATATACCTATATGGCTGGGACGATGAGGAGCTTGGGTTTTGGGGGGGTATTTTTAATTTTGATCCAACGATTGGGAAGGTTTTAAAATCGGATCCATGGTTGTCAGTAAATGCCGGGGGGGGGGGGGGGGTGGGGAGCCATCTTTTCAGTAGATAGGGATAGTGACATTCTAATATTCTATGTGAAATTTTTCATTTATTGTGATTTCAATTTTCTAATTTTATTGTCATAATTTAACCCCTAAATGCCAAAGGCTTGTTTTCAGCTACTAAAAATTTGCTCCAAGTTGGAAAAAAAAACATTTAGATAAATTGTATCAATTTTTTTGAATTCTAACTGCACAAAAGAAACTAGACATGTTAGACATTACATTGGAAAAGAAACACAACATTATCACTTAAGAGTTGAAAGATTATAATGTTTAACCAAGAGGGTGTCAAAACTAAAAAAAAATTCAATCAACTTTTCGCATGATGAATCTAAAAAGTTTGTCAATCAAAATATATGAGGTTATAGGCCCAATATGTACAACCCGAGTCAATTTACAACTTCTCAAAATCTACTCAACATTTTCCTAAAAATATTTCTTATGCGATTTAATTTGTCTCCAAGATCTAATATATTTGAGGCTCATTTCCAAGAGACCTCAACATTGGAAAAAGTAAAGATTACACATAGTACCCTTGTACAAAATCTTAAGTAGAAAAATCATAGTCATTTATTTTCCATATTGGATTTTTGATGTTAAAGCTAAACCTTAATAGGTATCTATCAAAAATACAAACTACTAAAAATAGCAATTTAGTCAAGTTTTCTTCAACTTCAAAGTTTTGTTGACACCACATTTTGGTGACTTGGGCATTTAGGGGTTAATGGATGGTGGATGACAAGGGACGCCACTGAAAAATAATGCTAATTTGGACCAAAATGAATAAAAAGGTACAAATCATCTGGTGGAACAAGAAAGCAACAATTGGCACCGGATAGGAAAAATAGCCTTTAGTGGCAGCCTAGCGGATTACACTCTATTGTAGTGGACATGCATATAACTATTTACCATGGTAGGATAAATTTGAATGTCATTATTTCAACGTCATTTCAATTATTTCAATGTCATTTCAATAAATTTCAATGTCATATTTCTATGTCATTAAAGTGGAAGCGCCTTAAACTGTCAACATAAGCAATTCAACATGGTTGGAGGCACCTTTTCCTAGAGATAGTATTTTTGTAGTATTAGTGAGTGAAAATCATGAGTATTAAAAGAAAAATAGATTTTTGGATGTCATATGTTATTTGTATGATTTTTCAAAGTGCATGCTATCTAGACCGTTGAAATTGTTCCATAGGTGGACCTAAATCTGAAATCTCCAAAAATCAGTAGTTAGCAAATTAAAATTAAGTATGTGTCAATCAACTAGATTTTAGCAGTTGGAAGACACATCAACCAAAGTTTAGGGTACGAGAATGGGAACATGTGTGCTAATGGGTGTTTCTACCTTAGACACTTCTGGCTTGAATGTCATACAGCGCTAGACAACCTTGACTATATACTTCATATTGGCAACTAATAATATTTTTTTTATAATATTTATATTGTTTAAGAAGAGACTCTTTGAATTCTTTTACATTAATTCCTAAAGGACCAAGGATCACTTTGGACTTTTTGAAAACTTCATAATTTGTAATTTTTGCATAGATTTATTTGGATGGATTCTAATCTTGATAATTTATATGTGAAGTTGTATTTCATGTCACTCCAATAAATACTACAAAACTATTAAAAAAACTTTAAAATTTTATTTCAATGTCAAACTAGGTCACAAAAAATACATTCTAAAATATATCAATTATTTTTTGGAGATTGAATTGAGTGATACCTATTTAAAGATATTTGAACCATTGAATTTTGAATGATGAGGTAAATGTTATGAGGAATTTTATTTTGTGGCCAATGAAGGTAAAATTGTCTTTTGNCATAGGTGGACCTAAATCTGAAATCTCCAAAAATCAGTAGTTAGCAAATTAAAATTAAGTATGTGTCAATCAACTAGATTTTAGCAGTTGGAAGACACATCAACCAAAGTTTAGGGTACGAGAATGGGAACATGTGTGCTAATGGGTGTTTCTACCTTAGACACTTCTGGCTTGAATGTCATACAGCGCTAGACAACCTTGACTATATACTTCATATTGGCAACTAATAATATTTTTTTTATAATATTTATATTGTTTAAGAAGAGACTCTTTGAATTCTTTTACATTAATTCCTAAAGGACCAAGGATCACTTTGGACTTTTTGAAAACTTCATAATTTGTAATTTTTGCATAGATTTATTTGGATGGATTCTAATCTTGATAATTTATATGTGAAGTTGTATTTCATGTCACTCCAATAAATACTACAAAACTATTAAAAAAACTTTAAAATTTTATTTCAATGTCAAACTAGGTCACAAAAAATACATTCTAAAATATATCAATTATTTTTGGAGATTGAATAGAGTGATACCTATTTAAAGATATTTGAACCATTGAATTTTGAATGATGAGGTAAATGTTATGAGGAATTTTATTTTGTGGCCAATGAAGGTAAAATTGTCTTTTGCTCTCAATTTTGAAATAAAATAAAATAAAGGATATTAATTAATTCACTAGAGCATTCTCAAGCATTGGGATTAATAATTCTCAAATTCTTCCAAAAATTATTAGCATATTAGTTTTATCTTTCATTCAATAACACCTTCCATTTCACAACTTTAAGAAAACTCAATATCAAGATTTTTTGGAATAAACTCTTTTACTTCTGTTTTCATTTTTCAACCAGTTTTCCGATATATTGACAAAATTTGCAAGTTGTAGGACATACTTGTTTTTTCTAAAAATGTTAAAAGACAAAATTTCACATTTGGGAAGAGCTGAAAAGTCTACCATTAGGAAAAATATGAGGTCTCCAAAGGGCTATTACAACGAATTGGCCGCAAGGCCYTGTAACATTATGGAATTTATTTGTTTATTTTTAAAATCATTTTTTATAAATTGAAAAATTAAAAAATTAAAAAGTATCTATATTTTTTAAATTGGGAATCTAATGTGGCACTAGTAGACAGTGCTACGCTAGATTTAAAATTTAAAACAAAAACAAAAACAAATAATTCTTAATACCACCGTGGCCTGTGTAAACTCGGAGCCCCTTGAGAGCTCATATTTTTTTAATAATTTTGAAGTTTTGGCACATTGAACTTGCAATTAGTGGGGATAATTATGCACTCTAAAATTTGGGCAATGTACTTAAACAAGTAACCAAAAGATCCTATTGGTGAATTTGCTAAAAAAACATGTCTTGAGGAAGATTTTGATCTTGCTTTTGAGACAAGTATTTTGAATTAGTTTTGGCCTCTAAACATGAAAGAATTTTACGAGCAAACATCTTGTTAGTATTTGGTTTGAAAATCATAATCAAATCAAAATATTTTAGCTCTTAATTATGAGATAGTTCACTTTTGATTTGATAACAAAACCAACTATTGTCCTTTCAAGTGATTTGCCAAACCTATTTTCATCATAAATCACAGCTTACCTCACAAAAAGCTCTTAGTTATTTCTATACCAATAATCTATATTTTAAAATCTATATTTCTTCATATCTATTTCTATCAAACACATTTTTTTTCTACTATAATACTTTTATTTATAATTATATCATATACGTTCTACAATGACAATGAAAAAGAAGCAAACATTCTTACATATTGCCTATGCAATGAATGTGAAAATAACTTAGAACCATTGATAGTAGATACGATCAATTGAGGTAATGTTGTGGCCATTGATACTTAGTTTGATATACAGATATGATATGAAATACGGAATATATACATCATTTGGATACATATGGAACAAATATAGAATACATATTGGATATACAACCATATGTATCTATACAAATTATACAAATATATGCACAACCATGTAGATGTAAATTTCAGATATCCAATATTGTTTGGAGGCCATATATATGTAATAGAAGTACAAATAGAAGGTGTGCATGTTACATGCAATTGTGTAAGTTTTTCAATCAATAGTGAAATGACACGTAAACCCTTTTCATATTTTTGGAAAAAGTTTAACCACCACTAGTTGGATGATATTTGTATCCCATCAATTTCTCACAATGAACTCACAATCAAAAAGCTAGATTTACAATGTGCTCAGAAGAGGCAATAACACTAAAATTGACATTGGAAGCTTTATTTTTAACATTAGACTTGAGTTTATTTCTAACTTTTACTTTTAAACATTTGGGTACCACACAAAAATTAAATGCTTGATATAATTATAAAAAATATATTATATTTATATTTCTTGTACTACCTACACTAAGTCTTACAAACTATCTACAACAAGCAAAGGAATCATCATTGCATAAAATTAAAAAATATATTTTTATAACTTTTCCCTCTTTCTTATTCATATATAATTCTTATTTGTGCAGAATTTGTATTCATTACCAACAATCTTTTTGGATAGCCAAATATATTATATAACTTTCATTTGTTTGTGTACATTGTTATCTAGCTATCAAAGATGGACAATGAAGACATTGTAGAATATTTTCTTTTAGCCGGCACGATACTTGTGACCGGGCTTCTTGTAAAATTTGCTTGGAATTATGATGGGCACACGGATGATTTCTAGTGCCAAATAAACATTTGAGATAACACCATGTAATAGTCAATGAAAACAACATAACCTAAACATGCATTTTCATTGATATGCATGATCTTCTTGACTAATGCTCCATTCTATTTTGCTYGATTTGAATGTCTTATTTCATGATTTGGGGATTATAGTAGAGAATTTTATGGATGAATGAATGTTCAACAGAGTAGATCTTGATTACTGTAAGTACCACAAGATTTTGTACAATTTGGATTCGGTTTGCTAAAAGGAGAGTATTTTTTTTGTAAAGGATGCATATACATTATAAATTTTTAATGATTGTTATGCTCGAAATTGTTGTTATAAAGAAAAAAAACTTCCAACACTTTTACATAATTTATATAAAAAATTAATGATTGTTGATCCAACAAGGTAGACAATTTCTAAAAGCGACTCATAAAATAATAGCTTTTGCAATTGTGTCGATGTTATTCTCTCATTACATTTTATTCTTATCTATTAAATTTCAGCTAAAACTTTCAAATTAATGAGTATTAATGAATGTGTAAAGTACTATTATAATGTGTAAAGTACTATTAAAATTTTGTTGAAGTTGAAAAGTTAGGAAATAAAAACATATTTAGAATACTAGAAAAAAAAGGGGGGTTAAAACCCCTAAATTATAAGTAGTGTTTTGTTCTTGAACTGCAATTTAGATATCTAGTTCAAAAGTAGGAAAGGTGTGTTACAAATGATTTTGGAAAGCCTTCAAAAAAAGGTCTACTCACTATAAGTTTCAAAATATTTGAACTTATGTGGTGAAAGATATTCTATCTCAAGTTTTTTAACCCTTAAAGGACCTGGGACTATTTTTTTTTTTTTTCCCCCAGAAAACACTCAAAATTGTCATTTCATCTACAAAGAATAAAAATATTTGAAAATTGTTATTTTGGGTCATCTAACCATAGCATCTTACACCATAGCATGAGAATATGTGGGATAAATTTCAAGAATTTTTTACCACAATAGGTTGCAAGATATTTGCATTTAAAATGAAGAAAACAAGTTGCTCGTTGACTATTAAATAGATTATTTGATTATTTGATTGACTATATTGGATTAGATTATTTGACTATCAACCTTCTTACTAAATTGTTTTCGACTATATAGTTCTGAGGTTTAAATCTATATGGTGAGAAACTGAGTCAAGACTAGGAAAAAAATCCAAAATAATCTAATTTTCATTCTTAAAAATATTGTTCAGTTGAAAAGTTTGTACAAGATAGAACGAAAATCTAAATTATTAATATCTCTAAGATGGAATTGAAATGCACTAATTCCAATGGTGAGATTGTTCTAGCAACAACACTACCTCATGTGTAACTATTTTTTTGAAAAATTGTTAAAGTTGCATTCAGAAAATAAATCCTACAAGTTGTTTTTTCAAGAAGATGCTTACATTGCCCAAAGAACAAGATTTCCCATAACTTTCATATCACTTATTCAAATAAAATGATTCAAAGCTTTCCATTCGAACAAAGTATAATCTATGAGAATATATTTATTACCAAATTGAAACTTCTAAAAAAATGTATTTATTGTCAGGTCTCCATTATTTAGAGCTTTGGGAGTATAATTTTTATTTCTTGGCACCAATTACAAAAAAATTATATTCCCCCAAAGCTAATCATTTTTCTATCTCCAAAAAAGTTTTCATCAACAAGACTATGAGGTCTCCAAAAGGCTGTGAAAAAAAATCAGCAGCAGAGCTTTGCGACATTATAGATTTTATTTTTATTTTATTTTTTAAATAAAATAAAAATAGAAAAGATGTTTTTTGTTGAGAATCTAATGTGGCTCTACTAGTGCCACGCCGGATTTAAAATTAATTAATTAATTAAAAAAACGGAATATCACTGTAGCTTTTCTAAATTTGCAGTCTTTTGGAGACCTCATATTGTTCCTAATGCAAATAACCATGACAAAAATTGAGACCGTAGGTACCTACTCCAAAACCCAATGTTTCCTTCAAAGGGACATTTGTCCTATACACATACAAATATTAGTTTCAAAATTCTTTAAATTTAGTTTTTGAAAATATACTTCGAGTCAATGAAGGACCTCAATATAAAATTTTGTGAAAAGAGATTTCATAATTGTCTATAAAATAAAACTCATGATAGAATTAGCGTGCTTTGAGCCATTGCCATAGTCATTGCCTTGTCAAAGTGATGGCTAAGCCCTCCTTAATCTCCTTTAATAAGAGTAAAAGTAAATTTTCTAATATTTTGAAACATCCCTCAAGCTTCAGAGGGCACTACCTTGATTCCTATTTTGTTTTTTGATTTATTCTTTGTGCTTGGATCATGTTCACTATCTATTGCATCCACTTTGTGAAACGGCTATTCCAGCATTTTTGCTTGAACTATTGAACAGTTTTCCATTTTTCAGTCCAACAAAGAAGTACAAATACACATTATGTTGTATCTAAGTTTTATCTTGACAGCATGGTGATATATAATCACAACATGTCTCAATCACTATGTCCTTAATTGATAAAACAAATCTATATCCTAGCATGGGAGTATCAATAAGAGCTCAATTTAACAGTCCAAGCCTCCGACCATCCAAGTACCCAACCATGATGTTTATTCCATCAATGTTGATATAAATTCAAGCCAACAATGAAATGGGATATAGAGAGTCAATTCAAATGGAAAAATTATGCTTGTTATTGTCCAAGCTTGTAAATAAGACATCTAATCATTTTTTAATCCTAAAGGAATAAAAAAGTGTAAGATTGCGAGCAACATCATGTCTTGCAAAAAGTGATTTCGGAGTGTTTCAAGAAGACATGAACCTCACGTGTGCCCCATCCCAACAACCACACAAGTCAATGTAAAGTTAGTGAGGTACAACAAGTGTCTACAGTCGTGACCGCTTGTTCATAACATGCAGTAGCAAGCATGGTCTCTTCAGTGATGGTGTGGAATATTCCACACCCAACATCGTGTGCATCCTCCACAAGTCCAATTAGCTACTGATGAAGGCTGTTGGGTGTGGTATATTCCACACCATCTACCCTAAGCCAAGGCAGTGCTAGAGCACGCTATTGAATGTTATGTTATCGCTCTCACAAGAAAAAAAAACTAAATCCAACATGCAAAACAATTTTCCACAAATGCCACAATTGACTCACAATCTGATGACTAGTAGAACTCTGCAATGTATTGTGTAAAGGATCCATGATGCAATTAGCAGACCACCACCAGCAAGGTCGTGCACAATATTGGTATTACGCACTAAGAGTTGACAACAACACAACCTAAACTTCATAGCCTTAGCATCAAACAAAAATGGAGGGAAGAGGGAGCAAACACATTTGAAACCTCCAATTGCTTTCTTGCGGCCATGTCTAATAGTTCAAATAGAGCATGAGTTTGTCATAGTAAAGCCCATGCACGCTCCAGCCGTCCAAATTAAACTTCAACTAACTACATTAAATCTCAGCCCTCTCAAATAAACCTCTATAATTTAATGAAGGTGCACCAATAGCCCATGGCTATCATTCCAATGTAAGCCAAATCCAAGGAAATAAATTCATATGAGATATGGCAATGGTAGTAGTTGATTTKTCAAAATCATCATTACTTCATATTAGAAGTACGATTACTTTACTTTGTGCATATGGTTTTATAGTCCTTTCACATAGTAAGGCTTTTAGCTATTTGCATATCTAAAGCATTACTTGGTCACAATCAAAATTCATAAAGTTTACTACGAAGGCTTGGAATTTCAAGAGACTTTGTTTAATTTTATCTCCATGCTTGGTCTTATTCTAGGAAGTGAAGTTTAGAAAAAATAAAAACAAACAAACAAAGTYAGTGACTAACTTAAGGTAAGGATTCAAAACTTTTGGTGTACTCATTAATGGATTTATTCTAGTACAATTTTTTTAACCTACCCAAAGTGACGATGTCAAGGGAAAAACTATTCATCACATAACAACTTTTGACCTTATAAGCGAGGCATGCACCCAAAAGACAACATTTTTTTAAAATTATTAACTCAACCCAACCCCTTACCAAATTTTTAAAATTTTTAAATTTTTAAAATTTTAAATTAAATTTTTAAAATTTGCATTCTCCCTTCCACCTCTTATAATCTCGGAAGGTAATAGGATGGACAATCAATATGGAACAATCAACCCGTATACATATTTAGTATACATATTTAATATACATATTTAGTATACATATTTAATATACATATTTAGTATACATATTTAATATACATATTTAGTATACATATTTAATATACATATTTAGTATGTGTATTCTATACACGTATTTTGTATACGTATTCGAGGGATATTCGGGGAGTATTTTTAATTTTGATGGGGAGCCATCTTTTCAGTGCATAGTTAGTCAAAACCTATGAATTTTTTATCCCAAAAGCTATTCTTCGCTACAAGTTGTTTGAAGATATAAAAATGGAAGAATCTAAAATTGCATTCACAATTGGATGAATGTCGAAAATGGTTATACTGTAAAAAAATGTTTAGGGGTTTAGGGTTTTTTAAACTTATCATTTATTACATTAAAATTTTAAATATATCAATATTCATTCTAAGGAGATGAAATTGGAATGATTACCTCTGTRTTCACATTTCAAACACTATATATTTTTTGTACACCCTGTAGGTTTGATTTGGTTGGAGGTTTTAATTTGTCTAGATTGAATGAATTAAAGATTTAACCCCTAAAGGACCAACATGCGATTTTGGGCTACATAGCAATTTTGGGCAAATACTTGTCACTGGAGGTTTCCAAATGTTTTGTCCAAATTTTAATTGAAGATGGGGACAAGGAATATCTTTCATATGCATTAAATTTCATGACATTTGGAGATATGAGTCAAAGGTTATGGCCTAATGTGTTACTTTTTTTTTTGTAAATGGGCAATCCAGGCTTTTAGAAAAAATCATTTTTTTCAGAAAAAAAAAATTATGAAATTGGTTTTCTAGAGTTATATATACATGGAAAGCTTTGAATCATTCTATGTTGATCAATGAGTCAAAAGTCATGAGGATTTATTTTATTTATGGGCAGTTATGGATTTTTGACCCTAAAATAAACTTTAAAGTTCTTTACTTTATTCAACTTCAATTTTTTTGGAAAAAAATAAAATCATAGGATGTACAGTGTTTATCACAACATTGTAACCATTGGAATTGGCATTTTTTGATTGCATAATTAAATCCTTAACAATTTAGTATTTTGAATTATTCTCTACTATTGACTATTTATTATTGCTTTCCTATATGTTGTACGATTCGAAATGATCTGAAAATTTTCAAGCATGTGGCCAACTTGTTTAGGAAAAAGAATNGACAAGGAATATCTTTCATATGCATTAAATTTCATGACATTTGGAGATATGAGTCAAAGGTTATGGCCTAATGTGTTACTTTTTTTTTTGTAAATGGGCAATCCAGGCTTTTAGAAAAAATCATTTTTTTCAGAAAAAAAAAATTATGAAATTGGTTTTCTAGAGTTATATATACATGGAAAGCTTTGAATCATTCTATGTTGATCAATGAGTCAAAAGTCATGAGGATTTATTTTATTTATGGGCAGTTATGGATTTTTGACCCTAAAATAAACTTTAAAGTTCTTTACTTTATTCAACTTCAATTTTTTTGGAAAAAAATAAAATCATAGGATGTACAGTGTTTATCACAACATTGTAACCATTGGAATTGGCATTTTTTGATTGCATAATTAAATCCTTAACAATTTAGTATTTTGAATTATTCTCTACTATTGACTATTTATTATTGCTTTCCTATATGTTGTACGATTCGAAATGATCTGAAAATTTTCAAGCATGTGGCCAACTTGTTTAGGAAAAAGAATTCAAAGAAGCACCACCATTTTGGACATTTTTTCATAGAAATGTGTGTTGTGAAGTGCAGCTGCCCTGTTTTTCGAAGCGCCAAAAAAATAATTCCATTGAATTTGAATGCTTATATCTTGCAATCCAGACAGTGGAAATTTCTGAAATTTTTACCACATGTTCTCAATTCAGCATACTACAGGATCCTATGGTTACATGCGTCAAAAATATATATTTTTTCAAAAGTAGATTATTGGAGCTGCATTTTCTGAGTTAAGCTTAAAAGCAATTAAAATCAAATTCTATATGAAAAACTCAAGTTTGACTTTCTAAATACCCTTCGGGCATGTAATGTCCTTTAAGGGTTTAAGCAACCATTTAAGAGCTGATTGCATTTTCAAAGAAGCTAAATTCCTTCAATCAATTTTGAGTAAATTTTCATAGGAAAAAAAAAAAAATTGGCATCTAACCCAAGTCGTTTCATATTTTTCGGACCTTCATGGAATGATTTACAAATTTTTGAAGTGGTCACTAAAATTGACCACCTCCTGAAATGTACATTGCTGGTACCTTGAAGAAAGCAAAATGCACCTCTGTATCATGATCGCTTTTAGAGCATGGGTGCTTCAAGAGCATACTACCTTAGATCCCACTGCAATTATGATGTTTATATTCTAAATGTGTAGAGAATGCCACGAATGAGACCATTTTGACTTAGAGAGTGACATACCTTCATGTTCATCCATAGCTTTGACTTAACCTCTGAGCACCCACCTCATGTTTTCTAAAATCCAGATCCTTCTCAATTTGTTGCAATCAAACTATCATCTAAAAATAAATCCACATGAATTCACTGTACCGATTGGTAGTGGAGACAAGTCTAGAGCTAGAGGGAAAGGAACATATCTTTTGACCATATCTTTAAAAAGATTATAATAGTCAAACAAAGAAATTTTTCAATTTGAAAAGGCCATATTTGAGGCTCTCGGGCGCTTTGGGGTTAAGTCAGAGTTTGATGACGTCAAGGTGCTTCCAAGATTCAACTCTTATTAGTTCAATGAGCTAATTGATCCATGCAAGTAGTTATGAGATAAAAAATTTTGCATCCACTAAAATCTATGAAAAAGGCGGACCAACCCTTAACTTTTAAAGGTCCATTTATCCCCAAAGTGGATGTGCTTTAGTCAACCTTTATTATAACTTTCAAGTAAGCATTTTTGGTATTTGACTTCAACTAAGAAATGAAGCTTGACAACTTATTTTTCTACTTTAACTTGAAATTTCAAAAAGTCCAAAAATTGAAAGAAATATTGCACTTGCACTTTCCATGTGCTAAAATTCAAAAAACACAATATATTGTGTTTTTAATTTATATTTTCTCAGTTTCAAATGGATTTTCAATTTTTAATCACAAAATTAAGTTTTTAATTCTAACCTTCATTTATGGTAAAAATTTCGAATTATTCCAATATATACTATAATTGATATAATTTTATTCCCACCTTTTACTTTAAAAATCACAAGAGTTTGATTTTTTTCATCAACTTTTTTTGATAAAGATAGCATAAATAAAAAATAAAATTTTCCACTAGAAAAAAATAATATAATAAGATAAATCTCATAATATCAAAATTTTATACATCAATTAAATAATAAGATAAATTTAGTGTGATAGTTGCATTTGACTCTAAGGTCTTTGTTGTAGCTATTTTGGGTGTAAAAAATAAAATAATCAATTGAGAAATTTTCACACTAATATTCATTGATACTTGTACTTCTCGGAAAAGAATTCAAATAATTTTGTATTGTTTTTACTATTTTTACTTTTTTATTTTCAAATTTTGCAACCAAATTGATAACATTTACTCAATGCATACGTCATTCACATTCAATATGTCTTAATTAGGTGGGAAGGGAACCATACTCTCGACTCTGATTGGAAGTGGAATGGGGCTAGTTTGAATAGGAGTGGGGCCACCTTCGACAAGGCTTAAATTCAATTGCTAATTCTCTATAGTAAAGTAGCCCTGCCACACTATAATAAAGGATTGTAGAATTTCCAAGACTTTATTTTTAGGCCCTTCCTTCCACGTCATACCATGAAGATCTTTTGGGGACATCAAATTCATGACAACAGGAAGTTCATTTTGGTATGGAGGGAGTAGATTTTTTCACAAAGCCAATTAAAATATCTCATGGTGATATACAATTCTTAGTTTCAATGAATACAAATATAGAAATAATATTCAAATGCARTCTAATAGGCTCAAACGTGATGTTTGACCAGTTTGACCAGTTGAGGGTTAAATGGGAGTCGCTTTTTAGAGCAGACTCCCGCTTATCCCAAGAAAGGAAAGGGAAAGGGTTAGAAGGGGGTCAACCCATGGGGGCCAGCTTTAGACCCCAACGGCGAAGGGCCAGCGGACTCACGTTCAACGAAGGCTGGAGAGAATCAACGAACGCCGGCTAAACGGGACCTCGCGTATGTTTTCCTGAAAGGCAGAGCATTTCGCCAAAGATTCCAGCCCTTGTCAGTTGAAGGCCATCTCTTGTGCATATGGTCACAAGCATCACTAGGGTTTGTGCGCATTTCCCTTGTCGCATTCCGCTGTTGAATTTCGGGAGCTATGGCGATGCACCAAGCTTGGCGTCGCACTAGCAATTTGCTGCGCAATGCGCCTGGGGTGGTGGTGCCCGTGTCTCGGGCGCTAAGCACGAGCGCRGAGCCGATCACGCTGGACATTCCCGTGCCGTTCAAGGCGCATCACGTGGACTCGCCTTCGCTCACGGTGGAGACGTCRGCGCAGGAGCTTCTGGGATTCTTTAAGACCATGTTCGTGATGCGTCGTATGGAGATCGCGGCCGACAGTTTGTACAAGTCCAATATGCGCATTGACGACGGGTGTACTTATTCTTGGGTCAGATTGATGGCATGGACTGCTTGGCTGTGAAGCAGGCCGTGAAGTTTGCCAAGGAATATGCGTTGAAAAATGGTCCCATGGTGAGTTGATCGACGTCTTTTATGTAGTGTCCAACCTAATTTCTTTMATTTCCAGGGTTTTCTCTTATCTGCTAACAGTGAAAGACTAAATGGAGGTTGCGTCGGTGTAAGGATTGTGTTTTAGTTTATCCCTTCTCTGAAGAATGTTTGTGGCATGAAGGTATTGGAGATGGACACATATAGGTACCACGGTCACTCTATGTCTGACCCAGGCAGCACATACCGAACTCGTGACGAGATYTCTGGTGTTCGTCAGGTACGGTTCSCGTTKAGCCTAGTTTTGTGAAAGTTGATGCTTGTTCCTTGAAAGTGTGTCTAGTTTATGGAGACGCTGAATCATGATGTTGTGTGACCAAGACCGACTCTGTTGAACTTAATTCGGTGATGCCTATTTACAGGAGCGGGACCCCATCGAAAGAATTAGGAAACTYTTGTTGTCCCACGAGATTGCTTCAGTTGCGGAGCTGAAGGTGGGACTTCTSATTCCTTTCGTTTGTTTTCTCAAGTTTGGACAGCTGAGGTTTTGTTTTTGCATGCTTTACTTTCAAAGATATGATTTCTATTGAGTTTGAGTTGTCTAAGAAAGTATTATGTGAACTGTGCAGACAATGGAGAAGGAGGCCAAGAAAGAAGTAGAAGATGCTCTTGCCAAGGCTAAGGTTTKTAATAGTAGTTCTGATGTTGCGGGCCTACTTGTGGTTGTGCCTCAYGTTTCTGTAGTGTTGTTTGGGATGTGGTAGGCACTGCTGCAGTTACAAAGATATTTGATGTTGTGCTTAGCATGCTGACTTTGAAGGTTRAGCGTGATCAAAGTTTTTCGTGGAATGTGTACTTGCAGGAGAGTCCAGCGCCGGATTCAGAGGAGCTCTTTTCTCACATCTAYGTGAAGGGTTATGGAGCTCAGGTACGCTGCTGTTGTTGCATTTTGCGTTGGTGAATGTACCCGRTCATTTGGAGATGTCAGGGCATTGCTTTCTGTCAATTTGAACCAGTTTGTGTTATCTTTTCTATGGCGACCTATTGAAGGCAGGCAGTAAGTGTACTATTGRYAGCAGATTCCTAATTGGTTGATAGCTGATGATATGTAGSGTAACGGTCCTGTTTATGCTCTTTACATTTTAGGTGTTGTCGTCTGTGGGTACSTTGGTTGTTGAGTGCTGATCCCTCTGGTTTTGCATGTACAGTCGTATGGAKCTGATCGCAAGGAATTGTCTGTCACGCTGCCTTGAAGTGTTTGTGCTCAAATTTGACTCATGCTTGGATCTCAATGGCTGCACACAGCTAGTGCATCATGGTAATGATGACAAACAAGTGTTKYACACAGTAGGTTATAGCTYACGACTTATGAGTCAAGTTGAACAGAGAAGGTCTTTAGATTATCATGRTGACACTGTTGTTTCGGGGGKCGACCTACGTGTCCYCTCTAGCTGGATAATAACTTCTAGGTGCTCGCACCCCTAGTGAGGGAGTATACYGAAGATTGTGGTGCTGCCTCCTTGCATGTATTGATACAGTTGGAAGTCTTTGTAGATGTTCTCCCAGGCTTCCGAGAAATGCAACAGTGAATTGGAGACACATTTTTTGTAAGAATCTGAGCAATTACCAGGGTTCTATCTAGCCTGGCTTKCGATGGTCTGGTGCTCTTGATGGTGGTTTCTTTGTTTGTGAACTCAGCCWGTTGGAGTATGTCTTGATTTTATTTTGCTCCAGTCGGTTGGAACTTGTCAATGATATCGACCTTGGGTTGCACGATCGATGTTGCTTCTGTCACTTCTGTTCAGGTCCCCACATTCTCGGTAAGCTTGACATAAGTAGTGAGCCTTCTTCTGTATTTATGCAGTTTACTGAATGGTAGATTGGCAATGTTAGTCGAATTGTTMCTGATCGTGTCGAATCTTTACTGCAACGGTCCTTCTTTTAGTTCCTGGGCATTGTTGACCTCATGGACGTGATCCACATCGCTGATCTGATCGTGTCATGAGCATGTATTATTTGAGGCAGAATTTGTCTGTGACTTATGTCAAGTAAGGGTTACGGAATGGTGCTCGGAGTCTTGGAGGTGACTAAATCGACCGGTTTCAGCATTGTTATTTTCTGGACAGGAATAAGTGAGGATTATTTTATACCCTGGATTGACCTGTCACTGCAGGTAACTTGTGGTAAAGCAGTAGTTCTCTAGGCTGCAGGTTGAGAGCAGGTTCATTTTCCTTGAAGTAAAAGTTAACCTCTAACTTGTAATATTAGCTCTCTATGTGCACCAGCTGAATTGAACAACTTTTTAAGAATTTAATTATGGAATTGAAAATTTTCAATCCCAATGCTTGCAAGGTTACAATAAAAAAAACCTACATCCTATGCTTTATTTTTTCCCAAATTTATTGAAAATTAAGTGAGATAAAGGACTTTAAAGTTTACTTTAGAGTAGAGAATCCATAACTAACCGCAAGCAAAACATCCTCATAACTTTTGACTTGTTGATCAAAATGGAATGATTCAAAGCTTTCCTTGCATATATAACTCCTGAAAATCAATATAAAATTTTTGTTTTTGAAAAAAAGTGATTTTTTAAAATTTGCCCAGACTACCCATTTACAAAAAATAGTAAGATATTAGGCCATAACTTTTGTCTCGTATTTCCAAATGTCATGAAATACAATGCATATAAAAGATATTCCTCGCTTCCACCTTCTATTAAAATTTGGGCCAAAAATATGGTAATCTCCAAGTCAAACTTACTCGCCCAAAATTTCTATGTAGGCAAAAAATGCATGCCTTTGGGGGGTAATGTAACTCATTTGCTCAAATGAGGTACAAGCATCTCTACGTATTTAGTGGAAATTTGTCATGTCAAACTCTTGGTTCTTTGTCAAACCTCATATTTATCCTACCCAAACAACTCACCATATTAACCTTTAAAGGTCATTTTGTGCCCCTTGGGCCTTCTGTCCAAGAAATAACGAGAATTGCGGAAGCTGCCATGAATGACTCTTTTCAAATATTGTTGTGTTTTTTCCCTCCTCCTAGTAGGCTTAGAATGAAATTAAACTACTTTGAAATTTTGAAATTTTCATCACCTTTGGAAGATTGCATTAGACTAGCAAGTACTCAGATAGGGGATGCTTCTTTCTGAGGTTGTCCAAGACAAAGAGGTTGAGTTCAAAGCAACATTGTGCATAGAGCCATTTGCCACAAGTAGTCTCGTGCTTGCTTGCCTTATAAGTAGTATAGCATATTCCTTAGGCTACCCTCCAAGCAACAAAAATGTCCTTTAAGGGTTAACTTCCAACCAATAGTTGGGTCCCTAGTGTGCAAAGCAATATAAATCTTTAATCCCATGAATTATTTGTAGAAGAATCAATGTTATGTTTTGGAGTTGCCTACCTCCAAAAAAAGTATGTAATTTTTGCCATGCCAAAGATAATCATTAATTGCACAAGTTTTCATCCCCAAAATAACATTGCTCATTGTTGTATAGACAAAGATGCTCTAAATGGCAAACAATCCACTCTCGCCACAAGTGCCTTTGTGTTTTATATCACAAATAAAGATGTTTTGAATCCAATTTTCACAATTTTTCAAGAAAATTATTTGATAGGGTAAAGTTTTCTTTACGCAAAACACAAAACGCAAAATGCAAAACGCCTGCCTCGTCCTTTAAGGGTTAAGGATTGGCAAATTGAGACTACACTAGAGGTTTTGGATTTGGATATGATGAATGCTAATAAGTATGATGTAAGGTAGGAGCTCCTAAAATGGAGCAGGTTCTAAAACCAATTAGGCTTTGGAGGTACATTTTGCACTCTCCACAAGCGGTTTACATTTGAAGAGGTGGTCGGTTTTAGAGCCCACTGAAATGAAATTTTCTGCAACTTCAAATATTCATAACTAATTCCACAAAGCTCCAAAAAATATGAAACTACTTGGGTTAGATGCCAATCCCACTTGTCTTTCAAGGAAAATTTACTGAAAAATTATTTCAAGCAATTTTACCTTGCCACAACTGAGCTTCAGCTCTTAGATGGGCGCTTTATGGACCTCCTATGTTAGAGCATCCCCACCAGCCTATTCCCCATTCCTATCCCTATCTTTGTTCTTCATTCAAAAATATAGGGATGGGAAAGCCGCTTCCCACCCATGCTTCCCCAAATCCATACTTAATACTAAATCTAGGCAAGTGAAGTCAAGATGCACTAGTAAATATAGTAACAAGGGAAAAGTAATAGTCCAATGCCAAATCATGGGAGCACACATCATGCAATAATAGTAAATTCAAGAATAGGATTTACCATTTCCCAATTCCCTATCCCCCATCCTATTTAGATAATTAGACCCCCCAATTCCCCAAAATTTGGAGATACAAGCAGAATGCTAGTGGAGAAGGGTTCTTCCCTATCCAGATGAAAACCATCCGGTTTGGGGATAGGGAAGTCCCCTGTGGGCTTGTTCTTATGTCACAAGTTTTGAAGCCGRAATTTCTCTCCAATTGAAAAGAAATTTATAGCCCAAGTGGAATTCAAAATCTGACTTTTGATTTGCCACTTCAGCCTTGCAATGCTGCACAATGCCAATCCAAAGGCTCTTAATTTAAAATGGTGGTGCCTTCAACAGAACCTCTCTAAGTTGTCCCTTTATAAGCCAATAAACCACTGTTAGTAAGCCAATGTTGTCAGACCGGTCTTGGACTAGGTGTCATTACAAAGGTTACTTAGACTACATCTGATTCTCTCTAAACCAATAAACATTTGTTATGCCAATGTGTCATACCACTCCTAGATTGGTTGAGTTAGAGAGATTCTACATTGAATAGTGAAATTAGGTTGCCTTTACAATTAGGTTGCTTTACTCCAAGAAAGTTACTCTACAAGCCATCAAAGTCAACAAATATTTCTACAAATATTCCCATTTGTACATATGGAGGTTCATGAGTTCCAACTAAGGTAGTATGCTTTCAAAGCAACCATTTAACCCCTAAAAGACCATTTGTTCATTTGGGGGACAAGGTAGATTTTGGGCATGTACCTACGGTCTCAATTTTTTTCTTGATTTTTTGAAACTCTTTTGTAGATAGAAAACCTAATTAGCTTTATGGAAATATAATTTTTTTTCAATCAGTGCCTGGGACAAAAGTTATGCCCCAAACAACTCAACACAGGAGAGACGAGGCAGCAAAAAAAAGTTTCAAAAATTTGAATTAAGTTTTTTTTTTCTCATAGCTTATAAGTTTGTGTACATGGAAAGCATTGATTCATTCCATTTGGATTTATTATGAGAAAGTTATAGACAATCTTGTTTTTCGGGCAATTGGAGCATCTTCTTGAAAAATAATTTGTAGGATTCATTTCTTTATGCAATTTTTATAATTTTAAGAAAAAAAAAGTTCCACATGGTTTAGTTTTCTTTCTAGAAAGATCTCACTATTGGGATTTGTGCAATTTAATTCCACCTTAGAGATACTAATAATTCAGATTTTCCTTCTATCTAATGCTTACTCCTATTTAACAATTTTTTAAAGAATAAAAATTAAGTTTTAAAAAAAACAAAAAAATCCCTCTAGATTCTCAACTCAATTCTCCACCAAAAATATTTAAAGCTCAAAACTCTATAGTGCAAAATATTAAAGTTAAGAAGGTTCAAAGTCAAATAATCTAGTCCCGCAATGTGTTGCAAAACTTGTTTTTTTCACTCTCAATGAGTGATATCTTGCAATTGGTGCAATCAAAAATTCTGAAATTTTTTCMACACTTCATACTAGTTAGGTATAAGATCCTATAGTTAGATTTGCAAAAAAACATTCCAATTTTGTTTACTTTTTGTTATAGAAATGACAGTTTTGAGAGTTTTTTCACAGAAAAAAGGCCTTGGTCCTTTAAGGATTAAGCCTACCTAACTCATCATTGATAGTAATAGATATTTCAAGGAATATGACACCCGTTATTAGATAGGGGTCGCATTTAGAACAAGGGCGCTTTTACCTTACACCAATAACTAAATCAAATTTCAAAAGTAGTGCTTGTTTTTACAATACCAATAAATATTTATGGAATGTCGAGAATTAGAGAGGGGCAACCTAATTTCCCTATTTAGTGTAATGTACTTGCATGTCTTTCGAATGAATGTGGCATTGAATAGGGATGGGACCTTCACTGTCACAAATCTACGCAGACGTCGACCACAAAAAATAACCACAAGATCAATTACCATTTAAGCTTATGTTGTGGAGATTAAGAACAGACATTTGATTTGATTGATTTAGTGTAAGTTCTGTTTTGAAACTAAGTTTCTGTGTCAATCTAGATCTTGAAACTTTTGAGAGCTTGGATAATTTGCAAGAGTGGAGTCAGATTCCGTGTTGGCTTTTACCAACCCCCAAAGTCTCATGACTATGTTTTCTTCTAAAATGCTCCAAAATTGCAATTTTTAGTACAAGTATCAAATTTTTGAAAATAAAAGATTTTTTGACACATGTAATTGTAAGATCTTGTAGTATGATGACTTGAAAACATGTGGCAAAAATTTCAGAAACTTCCGCCGCAAGGATTGCAAGATATAAGCATTCAAATTACCTAAAATCATTTTTCTAGCCCTGCGAAAAACAAGTCAAGCGTACTTCAATAGCTCACTTTTCTATTATAAAAAGGTTGTCCAAAATGGTGGTGCTTCTTTGGATTCTTTTTCCTAGACAAGTTGGCCACATGCTTGAAAATCTTCAAATCATTTGGAATTGTACAAAATATATAAAAAAAAATAGTAAGTAGACAGTAGTAGAGAATGATTCAAAATACTAAATTCTTATGAATTTAATTATGGAATTGAAAGATGCCAATCCCAACGGTTGGAATGTTGTAATAAACAATCTATATCCTGTAATTTTTTTCTTTCCMAAAATTTTTCAATAATTAAAAATTGAGTAAGATTAAGGACTTTAAAGTTTATTTTAGAGTAGAGAATCCATAACTTCCCGCAAACAAAAAAAATCCTCATAATTGTTGACTCATTGATCAAAATAGAATGATTCAAAGTTTTTCATGTATATATAATCCTAGGAAACCAATTTCAAATTTTTGTTTTTGAAAAAAGTAATTTTTTCTCATCTACCCAAACTGCACATTTACAAAAAGAAATAACATATTAGGCCATAACTTTTTACTCATATTTCCAAATGTCATGAAATTTAGTGCTTATGAAAGATATTCCTTGTCTCCACCTTCTATAAAACTGTGTGCCAAAAATATGAAAATCTCCAGTCTCATCACTCTCATGTACCTACCCAAAATTGCTATTTAGCCAAAAAAAACATGTCAGTCCTTTAGGGGTTAGTATTGTCAAAGTTCATAACTTTCAAGACCAAATTTGAATATTTGGGAGCCATTTTGGTGCTTTTGTTGGTGACTTCTTTGTTAATTTAGAGTTGCAGTTCAAATGGATGGCTAAAAATGGAAGGTTTACTTGAACAAGCACTTCAATAAGACAAAGTGATTGCAAGTAATAGGAAGGCAGTTCAATGCAACTTCAAACTTCTTCAAGCCAAAAGAAGTATAACATAGGTTAGTCTAAGTGTTTTTTACCTTTATACATTGTGATTTGACCTTATTGTAATTTTCAAGGGGGGTGGGAGATGCAAACATTATGGAATAAATTTATATTCTGCCGTATACGTATTATGAAGTCCATACATGTATTTGTATTCATACATGTATTCTTCCATATATGTATCTAAATCTGTATTAAGATCCAATGGCTCCTGATTTTTTGTTGAAGAGGGGTGCAAATTTTTCTCCCTCCATCCAACGGCTCATGATTTTTGCAGTGGAGGGCGAACCAGGTATTTAAAACCTGGGGTGACAGGCAAATCACCCTAGATAGTGATAGATTGGGCTAAATTCAATTCAAATACAAAGTTACAATTGAATTGACTCCCCCCTCATCTACCACCCCTATACTTGTATTTTTGAGGAATAAATTCTTAGTGCTTTTAATATGAATTTTTATTTATTTTCAATTTCAATTTTCAATATGTATCCATATCCATATTTCAAATAATCTACATCCGTATTTTGTATCCATATTTTACATATGTACTTTGTATTCTTACTTTATAATCCGTATTTTGTAAGCATATTTTATAATATATTTTGAAACTGTATTTTGTATTTATATTTGGATGGCCAAGATTGCCCGCTTGATGGACATCAATGGTTTGGATTTTCTTAGAAGATAAATGGTATCTAGGGGGATTTTTTGGATTCACACAAACATTCACACAATAACACTAAATTTTCCCGAGGGCACACTATTTGCATTTTTTGAGGGGATAGTTCAGGGGATAGTAACAAGTTGCAAGTGTTTTTGTTGTCATTTGCTCTCAAAGGTTTCTTAAAAATATTCATGCACTTGGATTATGAAGGAGCAAAGCATAGTGACATTGACTAATTAACCCCTTGGATATGTCATTGTAGGAACCCCGCGTTTTAGGTAACAAGCTCCAATTTTTTTTAAATAGATTTTAGGTGACATCCAATAAAATCCCATGTTTTCAATTCAAAATTGATGTTCTTCTGGATGTTTTTGTTGACATAAAAACATGGGGTTGGTGCATTGGATGTCACCTAAAATACGATTAAAAAAAAATTGGGCTTGTCATCTAAAACGCAGGTTTCTTGTAGTGTGTAGAGTGAGAAAAATTTGAAAGGCATTTGTCTTAGTAAGTTTTCCACATGTGGTGCCTTCAAAAAGACACCTTATACCATAATATATTATAATCTTTTCAATTTGGGATTTTGGGCTATCAATGGTGCATAAAAAGAATTGTAATGCACACTTTACAATGTTTAATAAATTTTCAAGTTTAAAGGCAATTTTTGTACTAATGCCTTCGTGCTATAGTAAGAATCTTGTGTTGTTCCAAATTGAGTTCTAAATTTTGTACTTGAAATCAAGATTGTTCATCTCGATGTGACGCTGGCTTTTCACGTCGGAATATTTGTTGGTGTCAATGACGATGTATTTTTATTGTTTTTAGGATCTTGACGGACACTTGGATTGGATCTTGACGTATCGTGAGAGTCATGTCCGTCTAGACGTTACATGACCATTCCAACCTTGCTTGCAATCTTTTTTGGTGTTATATATAGAGAAAGATAAATACATTTGTAAAATCATATGCTTTTGCAGTAGACATTTCATCCTAATAGCTTAAGCACCAAGGTATTCTAAATACCAACACAATAATAGTTCAATTGAGTGATGATTCTAGTTCAAATGAAACTTGAACTCCTATTATTAGTCAATTTTCAAAGATCCAAAAGTGTAATCCTCAAACCCTTTGCTATTAGAACAATAAAAAATTCTTGTTGTTTAATTAACAAGTCAGAGAAATTATTAGAAACTTCCATTTATAGTAAAATAAAATAAAATTGAAAGTAAAATTTAATTTATTATTTTTTCAACCAAACCAAAGTATAATGATTTTGCTGTTCTTCTTGTTCTAACTTTTTCAGGACTAGTTAAGTATGTATATCCAAAACCAACAAATGCACCAAAAATCAACATTATGTATTCTTGTTGTACATTTGATGTGCCTAAATATAGGATTTTGATACATTAATAGGGTTGATTTTCGTAATTTGTTGGTTTTGGGTTTACTTATCTAGTCATGACGCAAGATCCCCAACGTGTGAAAATCATTGTGCATCAACTAGCGTACAAGCTCAATTATCTTAAATTCTTAATTACAACTTATAATGAAAATGTTGTAACAAGCTTAATTATCTTCATGGTAACTCCGAATGAAAATAACTATGATTGTGGCTGCGGACACCTGGTACCTTGTCTCCCATTCTTCTTCTGCTTCGTGTTGTAGACACCCTTATCCCTCTAATGAGCTTGAAAATGCGCTGTTACAACTTACAAGGTGTCTGCCAACAAGCAAGCAAGAAAAACATCCACGGCAGACACAAATCAAGTTAAAATCCCAGGCTCAACTTGCATCATTTCATGCATTCAACTTTTTTATAGTACTTGATATACTAAGAAGTGAAGCGCATTGTGGACCATGTAGGTGTCATCAATTATTATGCAGCTTGTTATTTAGAGTGTGATGTAATGGATATTTAAGTCTTGGTTGTCACAAGGACCCATAGACAAGTTACAAGTGTGATAGTGGAAGAATTTTATTAAAGAAAAAAAATTTGGTAGCATCTTTGTGGTTGAAGTGATTGAACATGGAAAGTTGGCTATTAAAACACATCCATCTTATATATTATGGTGCATTTTATCTTAAGTCCCTCTCTTGAATTCTTAAGACATTCAAGCTAGACTAAGATGTCTAATTCTATTGTTTATTTAGAGTGTGATGTGATAAATTTCTATTTGGATAGCATTTTGACATTTTGCAATTCTAATTTTTGTAGCTTTTTGTCSATTTGTTGATTAATGTTGAAGTATGGATAATGTGCCTCTGAAATGGAAGTTGTTTGGAATGTGTAGGTTGCAAAAGAATTTTAATAATGCAAATTTGTTTTGAAAGATTGTTCGAATGGTTCTTCAAGACATTAATTTATTGGATTAGAGAATTTTTATTGTAATATTTTCCTAAAATAAACATGATTTTGAATTCTAACTTTTATACTTGAAATCAAGATTGTTCATCTCAATGTGACGCTTGCTTTTCACATTGCGATGTTTGTTGGTGTTAGTCCAAACGTATCTAGATGCATCCGGATCATGTCAACATAAAAAAAAAATTATCACTATTATTTTTGGACGGCCTTGACGGCTTGTCCGTCATTTGGACGGTCTGACTGTCAACTTGGTTGGTCTGACCGTCAACTTGGTTGGTCTGACCGTCAACTTGGATGTCCCGACCTTAGTCAGACCGTTCAACAAAAAAAGTTTATTTTTATTTTTATTTTTTTAGGATCTTGACAGACGTTGGGATTGGATGACTTGGATTTTGACATTTTGTCAGTCATGGTTGCTATTTAAAGACGCTATGGTGGGATGGATGACTTTATTGTTAATTGTAGGAAAAGAGAATGCACCTATTGGTTGAATAATTGGATAGTTTTGGTGACTACCTTGATCACGGATTCATGGGGGCTACTTCCTTACAGGGTTAAGCCGTTGTTATACAACATGTCAACCCAAAGATGGTTTGAAGAGTCACTGCAAGTTCAAAAGTCTATGTGACACTTGAAGTCATTTTTAAAAGTACAAGAGTGTCACATAAGCATTAGATGGATGCCCTTTTGTTTCTTAGAGTTTACATAAAGTAGACTAGTGTGTGCACCGTTGCTAATAAAAGTAAAAGTAATTTTTTAATTTCTTTATTCAAAAAAACTTTGAAATTCAATAAGATTCACACCATAGATCCAAACATCAAGAAACAAAGCCTGTGCACCCCTCTTCACCAAGGGCTTTCCAACGGTACAAAGAATGTGGTTGRGGGATGCATGGTCAAAGAGATCTCAAGTTCTCAACAGTAATAAACAAACAAACAAAGAAAAAAAAAACAAAGAAAAAACAGCCTAACTTAAAGGTATGGATGGCTGGATGGATCTACTATAATTTGGTAGTTATTAATTCCTAAATGCTCAAGGCACCAAATTCTAATGTCAACAATATTTTGAAGTTAAATAAATTTAAATAAACACTAAGGACGTTACTAATTTTAGTAGTTTACATTCTTTAAATTATTTTTGAGAACCTAATTTTAGAATCACAAATCCAATTTCATGATCATGAATTATCTATCCAAGATTTTGTGCAAGGGTGTTCTTTGCAAATCTTGATTTTTCTAGTGTTGAGAGCTCTTGAAAATGAGCCTCAAATACACTAGATGTTAGAAAAAAGTTACAATAGAGATTTCATTAAAAAAAAATTGTAGAGTAGATTTAGCAAAGCCATACATTAATTAGGGTTGTACATGTTATGCCCTTTAACTTTGTATTTTTTTCAGGGACCAAGTTCATAGATTTGACATGTGAAAAGAGGATTGAAAGACTTCAAATCACTTTCACTCTTTCAAAACCCTCATGATCAAACATTATTATCATTCAATCTACAAGTGATATTGTTGTTTTTTCTTTTCCCATACAATCTCTAACATATCAAGTTTTAATTTGCATGCTTATAATTCAAAAAAAATTGATAGAACCTATCAAATTGTTTGTTTTTTAGAGCAAATTTGCTCTAAATTTGCGAGAAAGATTTTTAGCTCATTTAATATTTCAAACAAAGAAAAATAGATGCATCATATAACACGAGTGATTTCATATTTTTTGAAGCATTATTGACTTACTTATGAGTTTTCAAAGGTTTTTGTTGTAGGCACCTATTTGTGACAATAGGTATTTGAAAAAAAATTCCCTTAGAATTTGTAAAGAGATATGGGAAAATTAAGGGGAATGACTTGTCCTTGCAAAAAAAAAACTTAATCCTTGATCCACTCAATGGCTAGATAGATCAATTTAAGGACCTCCTCATATCCATTCGAGAGCAAATTAGGAGTTCAATTTAAATTAGGTCAAATGAGGGATGCCTTATAGCTACATATATTGGTTAGAAATGACATTCTATATTTATAATAGAAGTAGAGATTAGAGATGAAGGGGGAAGAATATTGTTGACAAGTGTTGCATAGAGGTTAATATCGAGATTATGGTAAAATTATGTCATGAAATTGTGGAAGTGGTTGATTATTTTCAATTTTGTGTTTGCAAATTAGTTGTTTAYATAGAAAAGAATATTTTCAAGTATCCAACAAATACCATAACATTCTTGAAATATTTTCGAGAGGATCTTTTGCTTGTTGCACCTTGTGGTCCTAACTTTAGATATGTAGTCTCTTTAATTGTGGAAATAAAAACAACTGATAGGGTAGAACCACCCATAACCAAGCACCACCCCCATAGCCAACTTGTAAACTGACTTATTTCCAACCAAAACTAGAATATTTTTTTTTTCCTTGTCAAGGTTAGGACTAGAAGTTCATGATACATGTTCCAAAGTAGTTAGTAAGAAAGTAAGAAGTAGTGAGTGGGAAAGCAATTTTTTGAATGATTGAAATTGGAAGAGTCTAGAGATTGGTTATGGATGTAAAGCACTTTTTTCCGAGCTTTTTGCCTTTCAGATTTCATAGTAATTTCATTTCATGCAATAAAATTACCAAAGTGTTTGCAATCCCCATCCTTTTTATCAATACACCTCTAAAAATATTTGTTTTGCCTTGTACTCTTCCAGATTTGTCCAAAATTTTTTATTTGAACGATTATAGGTGGTTCTACCCTATAGAAAGATTTATCATCGAGAGAAAGCCAAAACCATACAATTGTCAACATGTCACTCATTATTGACCAAAAAATGACCTTGAAGATGACAAACGGATCCATCCCATCACTTTAACCCCTAAAGTTTCATGACTATGTTTTCACCAAAAATACTTCAAAAATGCCATTTTTAGAACAAGTACCAAATTTTTGATAAATGTTTTTTGACGCATGTAACCACAAGATCTTGTGTAATTCTGACCTAAGAACATGAGGTAA
Organism: Pleurozium schreberi; assembly: GCA_006891605.1. Lineage (NCBI taxonomy): Eukaryota > Viridiplantae > Streptophyta > Bryopsida > Hypnales > Hylocomiaceae > Pleurozium > Pleurozium schreberi. The sequence continues at coordinate 68,201 of VACF01002549.1, read as the reverse complement.
AATTTTCAGAAATTTCCACTGCCTAGATTTCATTATTGCAAGATATAAGCATTCAAATTCATTGAAATCATTTTTTTGGCCCTACAAAAAAGAAGGCAACTTCACTTCACAAGATCACTTTTCTATGAAAAAATGTCCAAAATGGTGATTCTTCTTCGGATTATTTTTTCTAGACAAGTTGGCCACATGCTTGAAAAATTTCAAATCATTTGGAATTGTACAACATATAGGGGAAAGAAAATAAGTAGAAAGAAATAGAAAATGATCCACCTCCTATTAACATTTGGGCCAAAAATATGGAAATTTCTAGTCACATGTGCATGCCTAAATTGCTATTTAGCCCAAAAAACACATGTTGGTCCTTTAGGGGTTAAAATTTTTTCACTACATAGTTTTTGAACGAAATACTTTCTTCGAAGCATGCTATTCTAATAGCAAGACGATAAGTACCCCCCTTGGAGAGAAAGGGAGGTCTGCGTGGCAGTCCTGGGGACCCACATCCTTGGCTCCCTTCCTCGGTTCCCGTCCTTCAACAGGGGCAAAGCCTAGCTACGGGCAACAAGGCCAAATCCGCCCCCACCTTGCTAAAGACGTTGTCTTCCCGCCTTACTCTCCAATTCGACTTTCCCGCACCACCTCGCTGGTCCTTGTGCTCTTTGTCTTCCTTGTCGTTGTATTGTGTGTGCAACGCTCCTGGATCACTCTGCTTCGCTTCGGTCTGACTACAACACGCCAACAACGAATTGAACGCCATGACTCAAAAGCACATATGAAGATCCCCAAACCATAACTGAAAATCGGCTTGAGAACTCACCATCAAGCATCAAATCGACATTAGTTGGGCAGACTTCAATCTTAGGGTTTCATCCTTAGTTTATTCATCCTCTGTACATCCCCTGTACAGTGATTAGGTCTTAGGATTAGTACTTAACCTAGCCTCTATCCGGTTTGTAACTCACTAGCTCTCTTGTTTTTTCCTTGTTAATCAAACAACTTGTAAGATTGCAAGATTGGTTTGTCAACATGGTATCAGAGCGGTAACTCTACCTTCTCATTCTCTCGGATAGTCAGAGAGCATCACGAGTGATCAGAGAGGTAGTTAGAACGATTCAGCTACTACTAGACTATCGGAATTCAGGCTGCGCCGCCACAGGTAGTACCGCAGTTATCGATTAGCAATGGATCCAAGTGTTAGGGATCTTCCTGAAAGTTTAAAACTAACAGGACTAGCCAAATACATGATCTGGAGCTTTAGAGTCAAGCTGATTTTTGAGCAAGAASAGTTATGGCAGTRCGTCGTGCCTTCTGATCCACAGAAYGAGATCGACGCAACAACCTCYRGTRTTGTCRCAKATACARCAACCTCGAACACCACCGCYGGCGCCACCACRAACATGRGAGCTGCAGCAGCCACCAACGACAYCGTAGYAGTGATCAACACCAGCARGGGGAAAGCACATYRYACTYGAGYAGCTCGTATCATTACATCGATGGTAAGAGACTCRATCCTGCTTAGTGTCATTCACCTAAGGGATCTCGCCCCGATCTGGCAACGTCTCAAAACTATGTGTGACATTAGAAGCTCTGCTAGACAACTCTCACTCAAGGAGAAATTCTATTCATTAAAACTTGTAGAGGGCAAAACAATCAGCAAACATCTCCAGGAGATAAATATGTTAATTACTCAACTAGCCAACCTAGGAATCCTCACGTCAGAGGAAGATCTTGTAGATCTGACCCTCAACAGCTTACCTAGAAGCTGGATAGTCTTCAAACAAGTTCAGAAAGGAAGAGACAATGCTCCTTCCTTTGCAGAGTTGGAAGGTCTTCTTTTGCAGGAAGAGATAAGTCGCAACCTAGACAAAGAATGGGAAGATTTGGAAGAGGTAAACTTTGTACGTAGCCATCAACCTGCAAATCATGGATCATCCCGAGGACGCCAGTCTTCAGCAAGAGGCACACAACAACACCCGCAGTTGACATCCGCCCAACGGAAGAGGCCGACACCACAATCGAATTCTCACCAGCACTCGGTATTTTGCCACAAGTGTGGTAAACCAAGACACTTTGCTCGAGATTGCACCCGCATAATGCTTGAAGAACGCATCAAGGCAATGCAGCTTCAACTGTCAAACCTACAGCCAAGTAGATCCTCACAGCAAGTTCAGCTAACGGAGGTAAATGATCAATACGAAGACAATTCAGATCCAGATTCAGCTCCACCGCATGTCCAGGCTTACATTGAGGCATTTACGGACGATCCAGAGTCTCCTACCGAAGTTGTGAATGCCTGCGTTACAACTTCCACAATAGAAGAAGATTGGTTCCTTGACTCGGGAGCATCATCACATGTTACGGGAAATCTCCAACTTCTTAGCAACATTACAGAGTCTAGCATCTCTAGCATAAGAACAGCAGGAAGACATGTTATGCCAATTGCCAGTCAAGGCACTGTAATTACTGTTACACCATCAGGAGAAATAAAAGGGGTATCTCCCATTCTCTACGTTCTTGGGGTCACAACTAACTTATTCTCTATTGGAAGACTCACTGATGCCGGATACAGGGTTCTCTTCGAATCAAAACGTTGCCTTATCTATGACAAGGATAATCCTAGCAACACATTTTTTCAAGCTATTCGGGACTCTCGCAACAACCTTTATTGAGTTATATCTCGCTTTGGACATGCACTCACATTTCAAGCAACATCAAATCTTATGCCGATTGGATCCCATGCTTCCCAAACTACCGACTCAATATCCAAGACGAATGGGAGCAGTTTATCATCACGTGCACTTCCTGCTAGTTTATTATCACCGGCACTACCTGCATCCAAAAACGACGTCCATCCATGGCACCAATGTATCGGCCATCTGAATTACCAGAGTTTGTACCATCTCTCCTCTCATAATTTGGTAGCTGGACTCCCTCCTCTTCCTCTGTTGAAACACGTATGTTCCTCATGCATGTTAGGAAATCTTCCCAGAGATAGAAAACCAAAACTTTGTACTGCCCATATAACTCGACCCCTACAACTAGTACATTCTGACCTCTGTGGTCCACTTCCTGTTACCTCCAAAACCGGTAACAAATATATTTTTATTTTTGTAGATGACTTCACCAGAAAGACATGGCTTTACTTCTTATCTAATAAGAGCCAAACCTTGGATTTCTTCAAACAGTTTTGTGCACTAGTGGAAACAACACAACAAAAAATTGACACCCTACGCAGCGACAGAGGCGGCGAATATATATCACAAGTATTCACAGACTATTACGCACGACATGGCATCTACAAACAACTCACGGCCGACTATTCTCCACATCAAAATGGCGTCGCCGAGAGAAAAAATCGAACACTACTAGAAGGCATTTGGAGCATTGTTTCAGGCACCAAGATTCCTAAAGCTCTCTGGGAGGAGATTGCCCGAGCAGTCAATTATATTCAAAATCAGATTCCCACAAAGGTTCTAAAGCTAAAAACACCTGAAGAAGCTTTTACAGGTATTAAACCACACCTTGGCCATCTTCGTGTTTTAGGATGCACGGCATACTGTCATATTCCTGATGCAAAACGTAATAAACTAGACCCCAAAGCCCTTTGTACTATTCTAGTAGGTTACGATGAAAACTCCAAGGCTTACCGCTGCTATCACTCTCCTACACAGAGAATTCTTATCAGTAGAGACGTACGTTTTGATGAAACCAAACTTACTTCTCCAATCTCCACTACCTAAGACTACAGAACCTCTTTAAGACACTCTACTAGAAGATCTAATAGTCTCTCCTTCTATAGTCAATCTCACTAAAGGCCATATTTGTTATATAGAGACTTTTCACAGATTTTGAGACATAATGCTAATTAATAGGAAATTCATTTAAAAAAATAGTAATTGAAACCAAAAATAACTAGTACTCAAATAATGATTCTATAATGAAATTCTAAAAGTTGGTATTGTTACCTATTTATAAAAAAATAGTAGTGAAGAGATAAAGAGTTTTATCCTCGAGTCGAGGATAATAATGAGACTGCGAAAAGTCTCAATATAATGAATATGGCCTTACTATCTTTCCCTCATTCAACATACAACCACCTCCATTATCAGCAACTCCACTATCCTCTCTTTCTATCTCATTACCTAACCCTAGCTCCGTCCCTAACTCCCCACCAACCTTTACTCCCACTGCCATCCCACCTTCTTCTCCGATTCTCTCACCATCGCCAACACTACCACTTGTCCCGCCTCCACCTCGTAGATCAGACAGGCCGCGTTGTCAAAACATTTGCTTGGACGGCTATGACTTATGCTTGTCAACCACTAACTTCAATATTTGTATGATTAAGTCAGTACCTTCTCATATCCTCCCTATTGAACAAGATGTAGACAACATCACATTCCAGCAGGCAAAGAGCGACCCTGATTGGAGACACGATGTCCTGTTGTAATTCTGTACATATTGTAAAAACATATTATTATATGTTTTGTTCAATAACTTCATAGTGACGCTATAGGGTTGAGAAGCTTAAAGGTGACGTTATCCTGTAAAGATGTATAAGTGGATAGGTTTGCCTTAAACCTTCATTCAACCTTATTAGTGAGTTTGTTTTCTTCTTTGTAGTTCAAATGTCGAATTAGAGGGTTTTTTCTGAGTCTCAAGATGAAGAGCCTCAACCGGACACCGAGTTGGAATTTTCACTTTCACAGTTGCCAAATCAACCTTTTTTGCCGCGAGATTTTAGACGTCTTCGAGAAGAAGCTGGACCGTTTTGACCGCCAAAACAACCTCGTGTGAAGCGGCGATGGCACGGTAATCTTGATGCTGATGCTCGAGCGTTGGTAATCTTGCTTCAAGTCGGATGTATTGAACTAGGCACTCGTGAAGTGACGTTTGAGGCGAATTATGAAGGCAAGAACAAGGACCATTTTTTTTTGTATGATTCGGCCTGTGAAGGGTAGTCGTGGCCACCAACGTTGGTTGGAAGGGCCTGTCAAGCTTTTGACAAAGGCTGAGCGTGCAGAATATGTTGCCGCTACCGCCAAACAAATTCTCAATTTTCTTCAAATGAAGTGAAGCTTTGATTGGAACTTTGTTTTTTTACCTCTAGTTGATATTTATTAGGTTTTAGTTCTTATAATTATGTTTTGAATGTTTATTGAAGTCACCGTAGGTGATTGTATTTACCGAAAGTGAAATTAGAATTAGAATTTTAGTTATAAAGGACTACGATTTCGAGTGAATGTGAATGGGGAAGTGATTAGAATATTAGGTGGGCCTTGGTAGGGGCTTGGGCTGAAGTGCCCCCACCTCTCACCTTAGATAGGGAAGAAAAGGTGAAAAAAACATCTTTGGATAGGAAGGAAGGAAAGAGCGTGTTGGTTGTTGAGGTTTGGAAGGCAGATTTTGATTTGATGTAGCTTATTGAGCATTGATCTTTGGAAATTGAAACTTTGGCATCTGATTCCTTGTGATGAGACCTTTCCAAATTGTGTTTGCAAGTTGAATTTGGACTTGTGAATCAAAAGTTATAGAGTTTTGAAGTTGAGAAGATCCGAGGCTCTCCATTGAAAAGAACAGAGGCTTCTTTGAGCCATAACTTTTGAAGAAATTATTAACTTGTCTTCATATTTGTAGGGAGTGTAGATCATTGTAGTAGCTTTTAAAAAAATTATCATTCATTCAATTTGGAGCATTTATGAGTGAGTTATAAGTGTGGGAAGGTGAGAGAGTCTCTTACTTTTACCATCTATGGACCAAAACTTTGAGAAGTCATAGAAGTTGAACAAAGTTTTAGAATGACTTGAAAATTGCAGTAGTGATAGGAAATTTTGTTAGCTTTCAGAAAAGCTATCAATCTTTTGATTTGAAGAAGAAATGAAAAAGTTATGAGTGTGGAAGTATAGGGAGGTCTTCTGCCTTTTTTTTTTGAGTGGAGTTTAGGTAGTTTGAGGGTGAAGTTGGAGGTCCTTTATAGTTTTGAAGATATTTTTGAAGATGTCAAGGCTTAAAGACTTGAAGATGAAGATTTGAAGAACTTTGAGGGTTTGCAGTGTGTTGTGGCTTGTGGTTTGTTTTCATTTCTGTTATTCCCAGCCGGTTTTGGAGGCTAGTTGTAATTCAATTCCTGCATTGTAAACCTGTTGCGAGCCGTRGTTATCCAGTAAGTGCTCCATTTTGTGTTTATGGCAACGAAGTGGGCTTAATGGCCCACATGGTCGATCTTATTTGTTGTTCCCACTGGTGAAAGGCGCTTTCTGGTCACCGTGGGTTTGATTTTAGGAGCCAATCTTTCGGACGGCCAATTTGTGGTTTGGCTGTCTCGTTTTACTCGTCTGAGGCCTTATTTCTTATCACACACCCTTACCCTTGGCCCTATAGAGCCACCACAGGATAGGTCAACGGAAGATTGAAGTGAAGATCAAGTGAAGATTAAAGAGAAGATTGAATAAAGATTCGAGTTTTGTTACTTGCCTATCATCTACACTCACAACCTGCAGCCAGACACCCCGTGTGTTTCCTAAGCACGTTCCTCTCTACACGACAACTCCATGCAGGAAGAAATGAATTCAATCTGGAAAAATCAAACCTAGACAATTGAGCCTCTTCCTCCTGGTAAGCGCGCTAAAATATGCAAGTGGGTCTTTAAAACCAAGCCTAGCATCAACGAACAACTACCAGTCAAGAAAGCTCGTTTAGTAGCGTGAGGTTTTGAACAAAAACCGAGCATTGATTTTACAGAGACTTTTGCTCCAATCATCAAATGGGCAACTATTCGTACAGCGGTTGCCCTCGCAGCTGCAAAGAGATGGAATATTCACCATATGAATGTACGAACACCGTTCTTAAACGGACTTTTGAAGGAAAAAGTATTCATTGGGCAACCTCCCGGCTTTCACGTTTGTGGCAAGGAGCACATGGTATGTAAGGTTTACAAATCTATCTATGGACTAAAACAAAGTCCCCGTACCTGGTACGAACGGATTGACGCTACCCTACAACGAATTGGACTCAGGCGTAGCAAATCCGATGGCAACCTATAATATATGCATCAAAATGACGAAACACTCATCTTGATGTTATACGTCGATGACTTGTTTATCACTAGGAGTTCAGACAAACTTATTTCATGGCTGAAGACAATCTTTCATGCCGAGTTCGAGATCAAGGACCTTTGGAAAATTCAACGATCCCTGGGCATCTCGTTCGAAACAGACATTCTTGGTATCTTCCTGCATCAAAGAGACTACACAAAATCCATTCTCGATGAATTCGGAATGGCTGGATGCAAATCAGCAAATACACCACTTCCAGATGGGTTGATATTAGTCACAGATACAAACACGCCATCAATCGACTCAACCTACTACTCTCAACTCGTTGACAAACTCATTTTTCTCACCATTACCCATCTCGAGTCCCGACATCACATATGCAGTAAGCCGACTAAGTTCTTATATGGCTCACCCTCAAACTCCCCATTTGGAGGCAACCAAACATGTTCTCCGATACTTGCAAGGCACCCTAGACTTCAGAATTCTTTACAAAGCAAATGCACCCATCACAATTTCAGGTTATACAGATGCAAATTGGGGTTCCTACCCCAAAACAAGGAGATCCATGGGAACGTACATTTTTACCCTCGCCGGTGGCCGAATCACCTGGCAGAGCAAACGCCAGTTAACAATCTCCCACTCCTCTAGCGAATCAGAATATTGTGCCCTCAGTGATGGAGCCCAAAAGGCAGTTTGGTTACACAGACTGCTACGTGAACTACACCCTCCGTCTACACAATCTGTGTCTTCATCAAAGTCTGCAGATTCAACAAAATCACACTTCCACACTCCCGTGACACTTCATTGTGACAATCAAGGTGCGATTAAAATCTCCCACAACCTTGTTTTCCACGCTCGCACAAAGCATATTGAAATACATTACCACTTCATTAGAGAGAGAGTGATAGGAGGGGAAATCAAACTAGAATATATTAATACCAATTCACAACCCGCAGATTGTCTTACAAAATCCCTAGGTCGCATTAAGTTCCARAACCACCGCACAACTCTAGRACTACGTAGSAAGAAGAGTCTACGAGATGAACCGCAAGTCTCTCATCCTAACCCCAGTTCGAAACCTCGGAGCCCCAGTCAACCTCAGATTACAAAACCCTAATTTTGCATAGAATCAAACAAATAGTTCTCAGCTTCTTCCAAGGATCTAAAACTTTTGTGTTGAGCACCTTTAAATCCCGTAACCTCCTTGGAACAATCCTCCCATGTAAAATAGAGCCCAAGAGTTCTACCATTTCTAACCGCATAGAACCTAGAATGAGATCCTGCGCTTCTTCTTGACGTACACCGTGGCCTTGGCACCGATGCCTCTTTCTCAGGATGATCACCGTTCGTCGAGCTTTCAGCTTCCACTGATATCTCACCTTGATTGTACACCTCGGAATATTTCTCCAGCTCGGCTTAGTTACCAACAATTGTATCCACGACTTCAAAACACCAGGCCGTGAACCGAGACAAGCACGCGAACAAGATCCAAACAGCTAATCCGACTAAACCTGCTAGGGAACTGCTCCACACATACTCACGCACAGCACACAATCCTCAATCTCCAACTCGTGCCATAACGCACTCAGACTCAAATATCTCTTAGACTCAGAGTTCTCTCAACAATCAGCATGTACAAAGTAGACACACAATCTCCCGATTGAGGGAGGATATTAGCATACTCAACTTAGGGTTTCATTCTTAGTTTATTCATTCTCTGTACATCCCCTGTACAATGATTAGGTCTTATGATTAGTACTTAACCCGGCCTCTGTCCGGTTTGTAACTCTCTTGTTTTTTCCTTGTTAATCAAACAACTTGTAAGATTGCAAGACTGGTTTGTCAACAGTTCGGGGCACTTTTTTCCCACAAGATCACGAGCTGATGCAAGTTTGCAACACAGTGACAAGAACCCAAGAAGCCAAACGAACCCAAAGCCATCTCTAAAACCTCAACCTCCACAATCACTTGCATTCCATTGAAATTGCTTCTTATGGAATGGAGATTACCTCGGGGTTGTGAATACTAGAGGGAGAGTTTGTTCCATTGTTTGTATTCAGTTTGCGAGCAGAAATGGGGCATGAGCGCAGTCAATTTCAGCTTGCGAAATGACAAAAGCAACAAGGCCCAACTGAGCGTCATCTTCTCATTCTTCTGCAATCGCTCACTTGATCGTGGAAGGCAACATTGTGGTACAGAAATTGGTGCAGAAAGCTCTGTGTAGAGGTACTAGAAACTTACGATAAAAGTGACACCGAATGAAGTAAAAACCAAAAATCGAAATGGAACACGGTCTGTTATTTGCTGTCGTAAGAAACTTCGCACATGCTCCATTGATGCTGGACAGTTCCATTGATGCTGGGTGGGCTTTGAAGTGTATGATAGAACGGGAGGGTTTTCTGAACCCATTCCCATTCCCAAGCCATTAAGTTAGCCATTAGAATTTAATAATTAATTAGGCAGGCGGACGCAAGACCCCCCTCTGGATTGATCAATATACATTGGTGATCATATTTCAAGGCTACTACTGTAGTCGATACTTACAAGTTAACAAGCTTACAAGTTTTGTGATTTTTTCCATTCAATCACAATTATAAGTGTTGCAGTGTAAATTAAGTTTATAGTTGGAGCAGGTGGAGCTAAACTTAACTTACACTGGTCAAGACCTGATTTCTATGGAACCTACATTAAGCAAGTATGAGTCATGAAGCATTTAAGTGAAGCCCGGCCTTGAGTTTTGCTCATACTCCATGTTGCTGGCATTGGAGCTCTGKACCAAATTTAAAACTCCAGTCACTCCCTCACCAGATCAATTTGATCAGGTCTAATATGGAACTTGTTCGTTGGATTCACTTATTGATGAACTTGAAAAATAGTAAATGGAACTGAACTTGACGGTTTCTAGTTTTTTTATTTTATAAACTTGAAAGCCCAAGGGGTTTGGACAAAACACAAATGTGTTATAAAATATAAGTTCTATAACTTTTTTGAAGTTTGCATCAAAGAAGTTTATGTGAAGCACAAAAAGTAGAAGATATCCGTACAATCAAAATTATAAAACTATTTTCAGATTCTCTTCAAATGAATTTTGAAGATATAACTTCAAAAAAACACTAGAAAACTCTAAATACATTGTGCTATTTCTCTTATGATTTTTGTTTGACTGTAGCAATCTTAGTTTTGAATGTAAGTACTGAAAGACAACCCAATATTTTCAAGAAAAAAAAAAATTCAAAAAAAAGTTTTTTTCTGCCCGAAAATTCTGCCCGAAGTCGGGCAACGACCAAAAAATGGTCGTTTGAGCGCTTAGGGGTTAATGATGGAGGAGGAGAAGTACAAATTCTTGCAAGTACACACCACACCACAGTGATGGACACATACAACGTGAACTTGGAGGTGGTTGCAGACACAACACAACGACGCAACGACGAAGAAGACGAAAAGCACAAGGATCAGTGAGGTGGTGCGGGAAGGTCGGATCAAAGAGTAAGGGCCTATTCGCATGAAGGACCGGATCCAATATGGAGCTCCAAGCACCAAAGCTTTGAGGTCCAGTCCAAGCTACATCATGCTTCCGGATGCAAACTGGTTCTTCAAATAAAATATCCACTTTTCCATTGGTATTTGGAATTATATGACATGCAACAAGCAATGAATGAGGCGGGCTACAGGGACAAGTCTTGCAATAGGAAAGACAAGAAGACAAGTGGAGAATACTTTTTATGAAAATAGTAAGTCGGCTTGATGGAAAGGACTCAAAGGAGAGCGGGTTTGCAAATCCTAAATTCAAGGATGGAAGAGCCAGGGAAGGACCGGAGCAGCAGAGCTCCATATCGGTAATTGAATTGCCAATGACAACACGCGAACCCCTCTTGGACCGGTTGGAGGTCTGGTCCGGCCCATCATGCGAATAGGCCCTAAGGTAGGAAGACAGCGCCTTCAGCAGGGTGGGGGCGGATTTGGCCTCGCTGCCCACACCTGGGCTCTGCCCCTGTTGAAGAACGGGAACCGGGGAAGGGATCGAGCGGGGGGGTGGATCCCGATGACTGCCACGCAAACCCCCCTTTCGCCCCAAGGGGGGTACTTAATGTCTAGCATTCTAATATGTACACTAGTGCTATATAGTGCTATTGTCAAAAAAGCACCCTATCCTTCATTTTTGAAATGTCATGATAGTCAACATTATATTAAAATCCTTTATTAATAATCAATAAGATGTATCAAAATTAAAGTACTTAAATCTTTGCATTTTGAGTCCACAAAAAACAAGAAATGGCCACTTTGGATCAAGGTTCTTGGATGGAAGAATTTTTAAGAAATGACAATTGTATTAATAGGATTTAAATTTCACCTTGATTTAGTACACATAAAAAAATTCAATTTGAAACTCTCTTTACCATTTGTGAGATTTATATGATGAGAGTATAAAGTGGATCAAAAACTCCTTCTTTGGCATTCTCCAAAGAGATATTATTTGAGCCGCTTGTTTCTCCAATACATACAAATATTGAATCTTGAAATTGCATGATCACTTTTTCTTTTTCAAGTTGACAACAATTGTTTAATAACTTGGATGTATGAAGAATGTCCAATGTAATTGCACCTAGACTTATGTACCGAAACAAAGATTCATTGTATTCACTATTGACAAGTTTTGATGGCTCCATCAAGTGATTGCATCACATTTTTTAGTATTTGCAAGTCACTAGGCAATTGTCCTTCATTAGTTCATTTATCTTTGATATTTGAGTTTCTTTATAATGTTCTTGGAAACATTCTTCTTCTAGGGCCCCTTTTACCACCGCATTTGAATGTCCAACAATTTAAAGACAAGGTTTATTCCTAAACGATTAAGTTCACAATCATGGTTCATTACAAGAAAAATGAGTCTTGAAGAGGATCTTGTAATTGGAATAGTAGTGGCATCACATACTAAAATTTATTAAAAAAAACTTAAAACGTCAATCATTTTTCAACAAAAAATTTTAAAAATTAAAATTTGACAATTGCAAGATTTCCTTAATGGCCAAAATTTCCTTAATGGCCAAAATTTTACCAACTAGGATTGTCTTTTCTAGATTTTTTTTTTCTAAGTGCAACAACGATATTACTATTCATCCAGACACTACAAGAAAAAGAGGTGTTTTAAGTACGGTCCTAGAGATAAGATTTTAAGTGATGATCTTTCTAGGAGATTTTCAGTAAGTAGTTTCCAGAAATATGTGTTTTTTTCGTAAAATTCTACTACAAGGACATGCATTTCTTGTAATTTATGGATGTGACCATAGCGTCTTAGGGATGTGGCCAATTTTGTAAAATTTGGATGCTTGTGTTCATGATATCTTATTGTCTTGGTTGCATAGAGAAATTCACCGTCAACTTGGACGTCCCAACCTTCAAAAAGACAGTCAAACCCTTGAACAAAAAAATTATTTTATTTTTATTTTTTTAGGATCCTGACAAACGTTGGAGTTGGATGGCTTGGATCTTGACATTTTGTCAGAGTCGTATCCATCTCGACATTAACTGACCGTGCCAACCCTGCTTAAAATCACTTTTGGTATTATATAGAAAGAGGGATAAATAAATTTGTCTASTGTTATATTTTATTGACCCTAAGTTCTTCTACTAACACAAATATCAATGATATAAAGATACTAATATTGGARCATATTTATATATTTTYAATAAACCCTASTAGATAAATTRTTAATTATTTGATTATCACATCTAACCTTTAACAATGCAAGATKGTCAYATGAATGTCAGGATCTWAAATTGTAAYTATATAKCAGTTTTTAATATTTTATATCTAYAAATATTTAGTTTTTCAAATTTCAAAAGAGAATACACATTAAAACACCAATGATATAGTTATTTGAGGGTCTAAAACTTCTAGATTTGAGATCTCTATCACAATGATCATTCTATAATCAAATCCATTTTTTTCAATCACAACCTTTTTTCTTGTTGTTTGTACTGCTGCATGAGTTGCACAATATAACAAAATTTAAAAAATTGGAGAACCGTGGATAACAAACTATATAATTTTTAGTCGTTTGATACAAAGTCTGTTAGACCGTTKGGGCTTTGAAAATTAAAGCCACCAGCTAGGAATTCTTCATAATCAAATCCTAAATCCATGTTAAGGTCATTTGATGAAACAATGTGATCAAAAAAATCTTCTTGTTTGGCATTCTTTAAAGCAATATTGTTTGAGCCACTTGTCTCTCCAACACCTGCAAACATTGAATCTTGAAGTTGCATGATCACTTTTTCTTGTTCAGCTTGACAGCAATCCCTTACTGATTTGGATGAATGAGGAATGTCCAATGTAGCAAGACTTGCATCAAGACAAGGAATTATTGTGTTGGTTGTTGATAGGTTTTGAACTCCATCAAGTGATTGAGTCACATTTTCATCTATTTGTAAGTCATGAGACAAATGTCCTTCATTTGTCTTTGATCTTTGATTGTCTTTGAAACCATTCATTGAAGCATTGTTCTTGGGCCCTTGTGTTGCTTCAAGTTCTCTGCAAACCAAACAATTCCAATTTATTGGCATACATCCTCAAATTAATGCCATGTTATTGCAGCCTTGTCATAAGCTTCAGCTGCTTCTTCTTGTGTACCTATAATAACTCAAAGTGTGAAGTATTAGTACAATCATTTGACTAAACTTGATTAAAAATAAAATACCATGTAACTAATACTCATTTGATAATTTGACACATGCATATTTAATGTATTGTTTTATTGTGCCATGCAAGTTGTTATTTCCATTGGTATACATGAATTGGATATTTTAAAATGGAATTACCAAAGGTTCCCAAATAAAGGTATTTGTTTCCTTCCACACGTCCTATGCGAGCTTCCCAACGTCCATTTTGATGGTGCCTGAAAAAATCTCAAAACTTAGATGCACAAAGCAATCAATAATCTTTCACAAGTTCTCACTAGCTCTAACCATATCAATATGTTAGATATTTCCAAAGCTAAAGCATATTATTGTACTACGATGGCTATCTGTAAATTTATACAAATTACAAAAGATCTTAGTAAAGATGCCCAATTTGATTGAAGTTCCAAGGACAAATTAGAAGAATGGGTTGGAAGATGTCTTTTTTACCTTGCTACTCCCCTAAACTTGGATAGGCCTCTTGAAAACCCACTGCTTTTCCTGAATAAATCCATCAACGTGATGAGTATCAAGAATAAACATTTTTTTAGGCAAGTTATTCCATATTGTCTAGTTGAAAAAAAATTGAAAAAAAATCCAAAAATTTTGGCATCCATTTTTAGAAATATAAGGTTTTGACCACTAGATATAGTATTCAATCTAACACCAAACCCCCTCTTCTGCATAGCTAATTGCAATTAAAATAATCGTGTTATTGCTTACTAAGTACTGACCTTCGAAGTCCAGCAAGAAATTCCGACCTTGACATTTCTTTCATTTCTTTGAGTTGCTCAGTGTAATTTTCCACCTGCAATTGTGAATTCAAAATATCAATTTTKGGGGAGGKGGGG